>VALG01014865.1:0-19563 GCA_009835305.1 Ipomoea purpurea | reverse complement strand
GACAGGCAGAAATTTGCACTTAACTATTGACGCGTTATTGAAAATGCATGCACTGCAATTCTTAGTAAGTTAAATGTTGTATGTACTAGTCCACATCAAATCTGTTACAATAAAGATCAGCATTTAATAGGTTCGGAAAAATCCTTGGACCATTGGGTTCTCCCGTTAGATAGAGTTTTATCACTCCTAGAACCTTACATATCCACAAATATTTTTCGGAAAAGTGGGAATAACTGTGAAAAATTCAGTTGGACAAGAGAGAGACGGTCTACTTCCCCAGAGAAGATAGTGAATGCATAAATGCCTGTACTGTTCACCCAGTCCAACTTATTAATTGCCAAATATCACCAAATTTTTGGAAAATGATGGTGGGTAGGTCATCTCGCGCAGGCCAAGAGATACATTTACAGTGGTTAGAAATAATACACTCAATAACACTATATAGATGCCCCGTGGTGAAAGTAAGGGTTGATTTTCACATTTAATATAGGGTATCAGGTTTAATTGGAGCCTGTATAGCTGAAGGCTTCTGTTGGGTCAACGTGTGATCTATCTTACACCCTAGTGTATCCATGTGCTGTGGGCAGGACAGATTGATTAGACTGAAACAAAATTGTACTTAAATATAGCCTTTATGAACCAGCTGAAGTTAGCCAGTTAAAACGAGCATTGCTTTGAACCTGCTTTGGATTTTTTATTTTGGCCACTGCAATTCATGACTAAGACAAAAGATTAATGGCATTGTGGTTTATACCCAGTGCAAGACTAAAGTTGGAAAGCTCGCCAAGGGATTACTATTATAAGCTGATTGCAATAACAGATTTAGGAGAATAATGATTGGGAAGTAATTGAGTATTTTGCGCTTCTGACAATCACACATGGGAAGAAAAATGGTTATGTCACACATGGAGATATTAGACAGATGGTAAGACAAGTAACGAAATTTACGGTCTGTCGTCTCAACCATTCGTCTTTGGGTGGTATGATACAACTTTAGAGAGACCTGTCCGTATACATTCCCAACGACAATTTCCGCACAGAAACGTGGCACTACGAATTCATCCAACTATTTAATTAATTTGGTTCAAATTGCTTATAATTCCCCATATAGACCTAGTTCATGATATGACTTATAAAAATACTATATCGCATATAAATGAATTGGGTATTTTAATGATTAATATCTAATATATTTATTTGTGTGAGTTAGGAATATTTTGTCACGGTATCCAACTGGAGCCAAAAAGGCCTATTATTAGGAGCCTTTGTAGTTTTTAAGTCTTTAGTATCTAAGGCATCAATTATAAACAATAACGAATAATAAAATCTACGTAAGTGGATCAAATCCATAGAGGAAAAGATACAAAATTATTATGGATAATAATTTGTCTTCAAGTATAGTAAACTATCTGTTGAAAGAGCATGTAAAAGAATTTTATGTGGCAATACAGCTGGGGGGGATCGGCTAACTAGTTTTGTGCAAGAATTGTACGATGACCTTAATTGTGTTGGGGAAATGGGTAAAAGGGTCTTACTTCTAAAAACGATCACATCCCGAGATCGATTCCCCTAAGGTATACCTAGTTCCCCTTTTATAAGGCATGGATTTCGCTAGAAGGAGCACAAGGTGTTGGTGCGGCAATAAGGAGCATGGATTGTGGCCACAATAAGTAGAAAAATAAAAAAAAAAATCCAACGTTAAATATAAGGGAGCATTGGATTTCGTGGAGAGAAGACACAATGTTGTGCAAGTGAGTCATGATGTTTTCATAAAGATGCCACAATTGTACACTCGATATGAGTCACTAGAAGTGACGATCCAATAAGACAACAAATGGAGCAGGCTTCAGAAGGAGCACGATGTAGGGAGGAGGGGGTAAAGAGCACAATTCGTCCAAATAGGAGGGCGAACCCACCCTTGTATCTCAGAGAAATACACGACTGCTGTCACAGAGCACAAATGTCTACCAAGAAGCACGATAACAATTGAAAGAAGCACAATGCTAAGGACCACAATGGTCATCAAAAGAAACACGAATGTAATTAAAAGTAACACGATGTATCAAAGAGCACGATGTTCAAAGGTCAAAGGAGCACAATGTGGCAAATATGACGGCAAGATGTGGGCTCTACCCAAAATTGATGAAATCGTACCAGGACAATCTATACCAAGAGCCAGATTACACCCACATAGACCACAAGACTTACCCCAAAATGGCTTTCGAAAACATTGATTCAGAACGGAAAAAATAGCTCTCAATAAGAATGGCATGAATAGGAAATAATATAGCTTAGAATTCCTAATTCTATCAGATGAATTTTATTTAAATAGTTCGTTGGAACTATTATTTCATAAACTGACAATTGTAAAGTAATATCTTTTTAATAGAGATCAAAGAAAAAAAATGTTGTGCAAAAAAATTTTACTTTTAGTTGCAAAGATTGAAGCAAAATCAATTCAAAATATTGAAAGATCACTTACTAGTCAATACAATATCAGGACATAAAAGGTCAAATGTTCAAATATCAATAATTAGCTCCCAAACTCTACGGAATTATTATATTGATAGTTCCTATGTAAATAGAAGTGCCATGAAATTGTGAAGAGACTATAGGGAGGTGATAGTAGGCCGCGAACACGCAGACTAACATACATGTCAGAAGACTCAAAAGTGCTAGTGCTCAAAATATTGTATGCCAAGAGACTTACGCTGAATACAGACCTCCCTAATCTAGTTGATCAGAAATACAAATCATGCTGCATGTAAAAACTGTGTAAATAAGAGTATAGGCATGTGTGCAAAAATATTCTCCAAGTTGTTCCCGATTCGGACTGTTTGCAAATAACCGAGAAACACGTGGATGCAAGTTAGCTGATGCAAGGGAACACTTATTGGCCGTTGAGGTATAGCGTGTGCGACATACTTCTGAGTTTGAGTGTATCTGTTGCGAAACACTCGGTAAGAAGGAGGTGAGTTGCTGCTGCCAGACATACCACGGTAAATAGTGGTTTGTATGCACTTTTTTCACTATTGTTACTGTGTGTGGAAAATATGAATTTCTCCTAGACGTGAAAAAGGATAAAAGTGGAACTAGAAATTTATTTCTACTTTCCGAATCCCACTTATAAATTTTTTTTTTTTCTCTCTCATACTATACCTGCCTACTACATTATTTGCTATATCTATCTATTTCTCATCCGACTAACAGTTTACTTATTCACAGTTCATCTTAATTCATCCGGTGTTTTGATATTGCCCACGTATCATGCGACTCAAACTTTTCGCAAGTCTTAATATATTTTGAATTATCTAAGCATTGAGTTTACATGTTGTTGCATGGACATTATATCGTCACACGGACATGAACGTGAAACGATATTTATATTACAATCTTTGAATGATGTGGTTTATAATAATAAGTTATTGCACCATCGTCCACTTTATGATATATTCCGGAATAACAATCATATAATAATCTGCACCTTCTACATATCATTTTGTACCTTCCAAGTTTCGTTGTTAGCTTACATGCACATTTAACTTTTTGATTGGGGGCATAAACTCTATTAAACTTCCATACCGCTGTGCATTCATACTTGCTCTATTGCCTTCATTTTTTACTTGAGGATAGAGAGTTTATTGAAGATTAAACCAGAGAAGATTATTTAATTTGAAAATAGATGAAAGCTCTAAGTCCCTCACCCCCCCTTCTAAGACATTCACCACCCCTTATCGGGGACCAAACGCAGTACTCTAATGGAGGTTTTCTCTTTGTTGGTCAATCCATGCTTGGTACAGTCTCCTCCTGAACTGTTAGGGTCAGGACCACACTGCCCAATCCGTGCGTTGTGCCCCACACCTTAGTTGTTAATGTTCTGTTCGACACCTTTAATCATGTCATCTTTATCATAATGGTTTGTATTGTCCATACTGCAGGATTAATACCAACTTATGATTCAGTCACGTAAAGCTACTAGCAATATTATCGTAACCGCAGGGACATTCACACCCTGTGTGGGATTACATGTTGAAATAATGGGTGTTATGAAGGATGTTTGCAGCTTAAGCAGCGACACAGTTTCCCAGAAAATCATTCGAGCGACGACCTAGTGGACTACAAAGTCATAGCGCGCAGTGGTGCTTTTATTCAATTTCGACATATTACCTTGGTTTAGAACATACGTGGGGCGTCAAGTTGAATATCCCGATGACATTAGGGAGGCCCATGATCCACCCGCTGATGAAATGAAATACGAAGGCGGTATAGCGATACTGACCAAACTAGGCAATTGCACAAGCAATTTCATTGACCAACTTCTTTCTCAACCGCTCAGTAGCTAAATAGGGGGGAGTGAACAGACAATCAGTGGGATTACTAACAATAATCGTGGTGAGTTGATCGAGAGAAACATGGGTTGATCAAGCCGTAGCTACGCACGACTTCATATACTCGATCTATATCTGAACAATTGATACGTAGTACTGTTTTTAATGGGCGCAAAAACAAATTATAATGATCGTTACAATAATGACACTACACCGTGCGTACAATACGAAATAATAAATTTTGCTTTTGACCTCCCGTAAAACCGAAGCAGAATCTACTAAAATTTCTGTGCTTATCTAATTTGACAGTGAAATCCGAAAGCACAACCTGCTCCACGATCACTGAACGTACCGGGTTTTTTGGTATTACCGGCATGATCGCGTCTCATTGTAAGCCCCGACGCTCATTACCGAAAACGAGGGTTCTTTGCTGCCAGTGTGCCGTTTCACTCCCAACGAAGCGGTTAGATGTTAATTTTTTTAAATATTTGGAATACATATTTTTAAATGTTTATGATGTTTTTAATAGTTGTTGATTATTTGTGTTTTTATGATTAGATGCATACTTTTACAAGGGTTGACCATCCGAGGGCACTCAAGCACTTAACAATCCGGATGAGCACGAGTAAGCGTTAAGAGATATTGTTGACACTTTACGCCAATTCGTGGTCGACACCGAGTATGAGCCTCTATTGCACATGAACCTTGGAGGAAATTGAGGTTGCCCCCTACCGGATCAACCATTAAGTCCACCCTGTAGTGATGGACGGCGAGATAGGGTACATTTTCGTCGTGGTCGAGCAATGGGTGGTCGGGGTAGGCACGCAAAAATATTCAGCTATCTCAGCAGCTAGCTGAAGCAGCTCGACAGGAGGCGGAAGCTGGTAGACATGATTCCGGGGGTAACGGTTTGGATGCAGATGTTGAGATTGATGAGTCTGTTTTGGCCATTGTTGTTAGAGAGATGACACCTGAGCTCATGAATTTTGAACATGGGATTTTTGAACACGGGCAGAGCAGTCGATCTAATTATGTGGGCAATAGCACTGATTATTTTCCCATTCATTCTAACCCAGATCCGGCAGAGTTTGTAGGTTTCGCCCAATATGCATCGACATCCCAATTCGGCGGTTTTGGACAGTTCGGGTTTACAGGAACTGTATATGGTGAACAAGCATTTCACACCCCCATCAAGTGCGGTTTATGATCCTACACAGCACGGTTCCTCTTTTCAACCGGTGCAGGATGTATATCATCACCAAGATCCTCGGCCGTCGTACAATGTTAGTCCAATTGGTAACCAGTTCATGGACTTTCTTGCTGATGAAGGAAACATTTTTAAGTCAACTCAAGAGTCGTTTGCACATTTGGAAGGAGAGAATCAACAGCTGCGAAGGTCAAGAAGAGCACGAGGTCCAACTGGCTATGGAACCGGTACTCGACATACTAGGTAAACCGTTGTATACAAATTGTTTTGTTTTTATTAATTTTTGTAAATATTTTTGTTGTTGTTGTTAATATGCACAAATGAAGTGAATAACGGGTGGTGTGCGCTATGCCTCGGTTAAGTTTAGTCATTTTGGTTTTTATGATCGGCAATATTGGATTAGTAACTGAAACCTATGTATTATTTGATGAATTAAATTGCTTTTTATTACCGTTAGTAATGAATTAAATTGTTTTTTGTTGAATTAAATTTGTTTTTTTTTTTATGAATTAAATTGCTTTATAATGATTAAATTGCATGTTGTTGAATTAAATTGTTTTTGATAAGTCTTCTCGACATTACACGCCGTGGCAATAGGTAGCATTGTACGACATTTTGCTCGACATTAAAGCAAACAACACCGTCACAACCATCAAAATGAAAATGATCATATATTTGCTCACACTGTTCCTCGAATGACAACTCAAGATTTCTATCACCAACAAATAAATTTATCGGTCCATCCAATTCGATAGGTCACGTACAAATTTGCTCAATCGATCATGCTACATAGTGGTAATATGAGGTTAGTACGTAAATGCATTGATAAAATCTAGTCAAGTAGAATGTACTTTCTACTCTTACCGCGAAACAGTACCGAATTTTGTATACAATGATCTACACGGCTCAAGTTGCTCAAACGAATATGTTAGTCGTATTGCAGATCTTGCGTTCACATTGATAAAATCTAGTATTAAAAAAAAAATTGTATGACTACCACAACAAAATTATAAACTGTAACTAACATATGAAGAAAATAAAATACCTCGATCAAAATGACGACTACTTATCCAATCACATATTGATTACATTCCCTCTTTGGGTGTTGGAGTCACTGCTGTATAAGTATGTCTCGAAAGTGAAGAACCATGTATGTCGAAATAGCACAATGTCTCCAGGGTTTAAATTATTTTCCACTAAGAAAATTTGTAATTCCCTCTGTAAAGTGCATATCTTCGACAGAAACGCGTATACATTGCTTGTGGTGCCACAACATTGCTTTTGTCGTCATATGTTGCATTAGATGCCGATGCATACAATTGAGAATTCTCTATTAAAAAAAAAAATATACGCACGATTATTTGTTTACAATTAAATATCTACTAAAATAACATTGTTATAATTACCATATGTGGGTCAACGGTGACTTCGATGTGAACCACGTAATTGTGCATTCACTGACATCAGGCAAATGAATATGACCATCGCAAGCTAGTCACAAAAAAATGACTAATAACAAAGTTTCGGAAAAAAAAATATCAACAACAATTGAATAGACCTAAATACATACGTGACAGATAGTTAATTGTCGCAGAGTTTGAAATATCACCGTAGCATAGCGTTTTGCATCATCTATGTTTGAAAAATACATGTTTCGGGTACTGCTAAGCCTAGCATGTGCACATATTGACGCCATCCACGAGTTGAATAAGTTAAATACCTAGTTTCGAGTGTGTATGATCTAATCGTGCATACGCAATTTTTCTGCCCGCAATAATGATCGCTTGATACAAAAATATATATGACACCATAGCGGCGTGAGTCACTAAGTATTTCAAAATCATAAAAAAGATCCATTTTGTATTATTTATTGAGTTGGTCGAAGGAAAAGATGAGTAGAAATGGAAGGACAAGGAATTAATATATTCTCGGATATTATATATATATACGTACATAGAGAGTTGTTGAATGGAAAAAAGTTAGTGGAAAATAAAGTTGCACTCCCCAAGTGCAACTTCACTTGTTTCAATTCTTAAATACCGATTGGGTTTTATTACGGTCATTATTACATTTTTAACTTAAGATTCACTGCTCTAGTCCGACTGTACAACTTTTCAGGAGGTGAATTTTTTGTCTTTTTTAAAATATCTGGGGTGATTTATATCATTACGCCAACCTACTACTGCTAACTTCTAGGAAATAAATGGAGGGAGTTAGAAACTTATAGTACTAAAAATACAAAATAATAATAAATGGAAGAACAATATTAAACGGCAAAAAATGAAGCATACAATATTCCACTTTCAAGAGTCGATACTTTATTACATGTAGCAAAAAACATAAGGATATAGAATTAAGACATGTGCTACATATACTCATTCTGTATAATCATAAATATCAAAATCCCAAATGTGGGTAATAGGCTTCTGGTCCAACAGAACGTGAATGCGAGGACATTGATTTTTCCACATCATAATTAAAAAGCACGAATTTAGTAGCTTCAGCGTGGTAAGCAAATTTATTAATTGTTTGTACGCAGCGTGTAGTGACCATTATGAAACCTTATTTTTTGTTGCCATGTAAAAACATCTACGTAGTCATTGTTAGTGTAAGTCGAGTATATGAAGTCCGTTAGTAGTACGGGTTCACACGTCAACTCAAAGTTAGTAATCATTAATGTCCTGCATCCTATTAGCTCATACGTCGAAAGAATTGGATGGATGCTCGAACTTGTTGGTACAGATATTATACCGCCTTCCGTATTCTCATTCACATCACGTTCTGGCCCTCACCAAGGGCATCGGGCAATTCAACTTGAGCCCTATTTCTTAAAACAAAATATTCAAATTGAAAAGCACCAATGCGACGCATGACTATCTGGTCGTCGTGATGAATTCATGTGCGTGTAGAAAGTCTGAACATCCTTCATAACACCTCATATTTTTCAACATGTAAGTCCCACGGGTGTGAATGTCCGTGGAATAATAGTGCAGTAGGCTTTACGTGCTGAATCAAGTGGTCTAACATGCAGTATGGAAATACAAATGATAATGACATGACAATGTCGACAACAAACCAACTAAGCGTGCGCACGGACGGTGGGTATGACCTACAAGTTCAGAGGACGTGTAACAAGCTGCAATATACAAAAAAAAAATATTAAATATTGTTGGTCCCGATAGGGTGTGAAAGTCTAGGGGGGTGAATAGACTTTCAAGCTTTTTCAAATTCAAATAACTCTTTGTAACTTTAACTCTAAGTAACAAATAAATAGAGCAAGTATGAAAACTGCACAGCGGAATAATATAGAGTTATGCCCAATCAAAAGTTAATGTGCATGTAAAGCTAGGTACAAATGATATGTGAGGTGACAGAGATATCTTGAATATATAAAGGAGATGGTGCACTCAATATATAAATAACAATATTCAAGATTGTAAATAATATCGTATCACGTCGTCCGTGTGACGAATGTTACATGCAACACGTCAAACTTGCTTAGAATAATTCAATATTTAAGCTTGCGAAGTTTGAGTCGCATGCATACGTGAGAGCATACCAAACCCGGATGATTAAGATGAACTGTGAATAGTAAACGGGTTAGTCGGATGAGATAGATGATATATAGCAAATAATGTAAGTGCGTATGTAAATGAGAGAGACAATTTATAGTGGTTCGGAAGTGGCGTAATCTTCCTAGTCCACTTTTCTCCTTTCACGTCTAGGAGAAATTCACTATTTTCCACACACAGTTTACAATAGTGAATTAATGCTACACAAGCACTTCTTCCGGATGTCTTGCCACAAACTACACCCAACTCCGAGTGTTTCGCACACAGCTACACTCAACTCCGAGTATTCGCACACAGCTATACTCAACGCCAACTAAAGTGTTTGCACACAGCTACACTTAGCACCACGAGTGTTTTGCACACAGCTACACTCACTAGAGTATTTTGCACACAGCTATACTCTTTTTACAATTTTACAAATACAAGGATTTGTATTACTCTCTCCAACTAGATTAGAGACTATTCAGACTAAGTCTCTTAGAAAAATATTTTGAGCACTAGCACTTTTGAATTTTGCACTTGTATCTATCTCTGTTCTCCGTATTCACCTCTCATATGTTCTTCAAGTTCATGCCTTTTTATGATATTCAAATATATCCGTTTGAGTGGATATTTTGATATTTGAAATTTGAATCTTTGTAGCCTGATATTTGACAGTAGTAGATCTTCAATTTTGATTTGATTGCAACTTGCCTTGACAAAGTAAATTTTAGCACAACTTGATTTTTTAGTTTGTTCTCTAAAAATTTACTTTAATTGTCAATTGAATATCCAACGAATCTTTGAAATAAATTCATCTGATAGAATTTATTTCTAGGATAAGTTTTATATTCATCCTTCATAAATTTTTTTCCGTTCTGATCAAATGTTTCAAGCAATTTTGGTCTTGTGCATGTGGAGGCTTAGAATAAATCCTTCGAATTTATCAATTTCTGACCATCTTGCCTTTTGCCACATTGCTCCTTGACTTGAACATCGTGCTCCTTCGATACATTGTGCTTCTTTTATGACATTGTTTCTTTTATGACATTGTGCTCGCTTGGGGCATGTGTCTTCCTTCAGATTGTTCACATGTGCTCTTTGGTAGACATGTGCTCCTTTGGACGCATTCCGTGCTCTTTTACACATCGGCTCTTATTTGCTCTACCATCGTGTCCTTCAGGTACATTGTGCTCTTTTGACGCATCGTGGCATTTCAGTTTACATTCTTTTGAACACCCTCTTCATCGCACTTAGCAACATGCCTTTCAGCACATCATATATTGCTCTTTCAGCACACATTGTGCCTTCGGAAATCTGCCTTATAAAAAATATAGGTCCTGGGGGGAATCGATCTCGGGCGTGGTGATCGTTTAGAGTAAGGACCTTTACCATTTCACCATTAGGCTCATCCGGTCATTCCTTGCAACATTATTGCTTTATGCTCTTTCACGGATGAATACTTGAAGGACCAAAATTAATTTCTCAAATTAATTTTTGTTCTTCCTATGGTAGATTCCTTCTGATTTTATTATTCTGATTTATGATGCTTGTACTAAAGACTTAAAAACTAAGGGATCTAAAGTACATTTTGGCTCATCAAAACTTACAAAAATATTCCTATCAATAATAATATTAAGGAAATATTAATCATTTTAATAAATCATACATATATGCGTAAGTATTTTTAAAAGTCATACAACGGTCTATGTGGAAATTATAAAGCAATTGAACCACAATAATAGTTTGGATGAATTCGTGCTGCACGTCTTCTGCTGCGGATTGTCGTTGGGAATGTTACGGAAAATCTTAAAAAATTCAACAACATCAGCCACGATGGTGAGACGACAAGCACGTAATTGCTTCTTCTACCCTGTCTAATTAATGTGAACATAACATACTTCCAATTGTGTATTGTATGCACAAAATACTCAATACTCTCCAACTCATTATTCATCTCTATCTCGTTTGAACTAAAGTATCTCCACATATCCATTATTTGACAACTTTGGTATATTAAGTACAATTTTTTCAGCTATCACTATGCAAGTAATTCTATTATGTAGAGCAATTGACTAGAGAAGTTTTATAGGTCACATTAACTGAACCTATATTAATGTGAAATCAGACATTTTCACAAAATATAATGTTTTGAATTTAATGTAATGTTTGGTGGCGAGTGAACTACACATCTCATTTTCACAAAATGGTGATTTTATTGTAAAGTTGGACTGGGGGAGTACAACTTTACTTCACTATTTTGGGGAAATCAGACCGTCTTTTCCTCTTTTTCAGACCTGACATCTTTTCCTCTTTTTCAGACATCTTTTTCGAAAAATTTTATTGTAAAGTTGGACTAGGGGTTACAACTCTACTCCACCAAAAATTGGTCCAAGACTTTTTCGAACAAAATTGCTGATTTTATTGTAAAGTTTGACTTGACTAGGGAAGTACAACTTTACTTAACTAAAGTTGGTGCATGCCATTTTCAAAACAGTAAAGTTAGTGCATGCCTCTTTTCGAAACAAAATGGTGATTTTATTGTAAAGTTGGACTGGGGAGTACAACTTTACTTCACCATATTTGGTCCAACACTTTTTCGAAAGAAAATTGTTGATTTTATTGTAAGTTTGACTTGACTAGGGAAGTACAACTTTACTTAACCAAAGTTTGCATGCCATTTTCGAAACAGTAAAAGTTGGTGCATGCCTCTTTTTCAAAAAAAATTGTGATTTTATTGTAAAGTTGGACTGGGAGTACAACTTACTTCACTATAACGGTCCAACACTTTTTTTCGAAACAAAATTGCATATTATATTGTAAAGTTTGACTTGACTAGGGAAGTACAACTTTATCCTTATTCTTCTCCCAACATATCTTCTCCCAAAACAGTGTGATATCATAGCATGGGAAACTGATCTGACTCCTTATTACATTATATATATTTCATGTCAGGTACAATGTAAGTCAAAAATAAATATTTAAATATTTAAACAATAAATATTGAAGTGTAGTTGGACTACTCCATACCGATTATACAATAGCCTTATTTAAAGCACCATCAATTTCTTAGTTTCCTGAAGACCATACAATTTATTTCTTTCCAGAATACCATATTGGAAAGGAGGAAACATCATTTGCTCATCAATCAGCATATCGTTTGTAGTTTTACTACTTCAACCAAGTGATCAAGTGTTGATTTAAACTACAATGGTACGTACTCTAAGTTTTATTTGTCTTCATTATATTAATAGTACGCTCCTAACAAGATATTTAATATTAGGTGAAACATATGTTGTATTTATCGGTCGACAACCATGAATATATGAAAACTGGGAGGATGCAAAAAGCTCAAGTGCATCGATTTAGCGACAATTTATATAAATCATATACCAGTAAAGATGAAGTCATCAAGCTTTCAACAAATTCATAAACAATCAACAAAATGATGTCAGAGGACAATGCAGTTCAAGTATACCACAAATCACAATGTAAAAAAAAACTTCTAATGCCGAGATTTTTGAGCGTATGCATGCAGGAATAGCACAGGAGACTCATGAACAATTCTATGAGAGTTGATGCAATCATTGAAGAATGTAAACATCTACTTCAAAGTAAAAAAAAAAAAAAAATTACTATGTATGCTTATATCATTACTTCAATGTGTATTGTTAAACAAAAAAAATTAGTATGATTGCTTATTATCATTAATTGAATATAAATATTCTATTTAAAACAAAATATTCTCTAAAAAAATGGCGAAAATGTATGCTTATTATCATTAATTGAATATAAAATATTCTCTTTAAAAAATAAAAATAAAAACCGGCAAAAATGTATCATTACTTGAGTTGAATATAAAGAATTTCACTGGGAACTTTAAAAAAGTTAAACAGTTGGACTAGGGGAGTCCAACTTCAAATAAAATTGACAAAAAAAAAAAAAACAGTTGGACTAAGGAGTCAACTTCAAAAAAAAATTAAAAAAATTAAACAGTTGGACTAGCGGAGTCCGTTTGCTTCTTCCCCTTTATTTACCCCTCCGCATGTGTTCATTTTATTTTTACAACCTCACCACTGTTCACGCATATAAGATCCAAATCCCAATTTTTCTATTTACCCTTCACACCACAACCAATTTTTCAATACCCACCAACACAATTTGATTCAATATTTTATTATGGCATCATATTTCCGGAGCTTATACTTCTCATGGAACACCATCTTCTTCAACGATCGTGGAACCTTCTTCGGAGACAGATGAAAGTTATGTACCTGAGTCTATACCATCAAGCAGTGACTATACTACGGACGAGGACATAAGACGAACCAGTTTTAGTTGACTTCCAAACTATGGGACAAACTGTTCAACATATGGGGGTCGAGGTACAACTGTCCCTGATTATGCTGATTCCTTTCTACCATTCTCTAATACCACAAATGACAACGACATTCAGCCATGGGTTTACAGAGAGGGATGACCAAGAAATGATGTCATATGACCCCTCAACAAATTCATATGCATCGGAATGGTTTTCTCAAATTTTCCCACACTAAAAAAAGTTGTATCAACTTACAGTATTCATCAAAGGCGGAGCTTCATAACGAATCACAAGAAAAAAAAAACAATTGGAAAGTCTCGTGTCCAAATTTCCATGCAATACCATCTTGTGGCTGGACATTATCAGCAAGGAAATTGCATGAGGCATCTTCTCAATGGATGGTGACAAAGTTCTTTGAAACACATGACTGCACAGTACAATACAACCAATGAGGGGCAGACAGAATGTGCAGCAGCGCACTAATTAACGATTTGATTTTCCAAAAGACCGCTGCCGACCCACAGTACAAAATCAAACACATCCAAGTAGATGTGCGACAACAGTACGGTGTGGACATTTCGTACAGGAAGGCATGGTATGCCCTACAAAAATGCATTGAAATGCAGTACGGTAATTTCCAACAATCCTACAATGATCTCCCACAATTCTTGTGTAACTTGCAAGTGTCCAACCCTAGAACGATTGTCGAGATGGAGCGTATTCCTTCCAAACTACGTGGTTCAGAATACATGCATTTCAAGTATGCATTCTGGGCTTTCAAGCCGGCAATTGATGGATTCTGCTACTGCGTCCCAGTTATTTTTATTGATGGTACACATTTGTACAACCGGTACAAAGGGCATCTCCTACTAGCATGCGGATACACTGCAAACAAGGAAATATATCCATTAGCTTATTCAATAGTTGACTCAGAAAATAATGCTAGTTGGACTTGGTTTCTATGACTACTCGCTGTATATGTCTTTCCCGATTACGATTCAATGTGCATCGTTTCAGATAGACATGCTGGAATTGATGCGGCGTTTAAGGACGTCAAAGAATTGCATGGTCGAGTGAAACGTAGGTATTGCCTTCGACACCTTCGGAGCAATGTACTGACAAAGGTCAGCAGAAACCGGTGGTTATGTAGATTGATATGGGAAGCTGGTAATGTTGTGACAACAAATCAATTCAATCAACACATGCATACCATCCAACAACACTGGCTCAATGCATACAACTATCTAGCAACACTCGATGAAGAGGCATGGACATTATGTCACGATGGGGGTCATCGGTACGACATTATGACAACCAATTTATCTGAGTCATTTAATAACTCGATTAAGAGTTGCCGAATGTTGCCTGTCACAGCAATCACACGAATAACTTTTCACAAGTTACGAACAATGTTTGCTGACAGGCGTACTGCGGGGGAGATGATGCATCAACAGCAAATGGTTTTCACGCCAAAGATTCATGAAGATTTGGTTGCTAGAGAAAATGAGTCAAATAATGCAAGCATTGAAAGATATAATGACACTCTTGGTGGAGTTGCTATAAATTTCTGGATACATGGCTCCACGGTCTACACCATCATTTTCATGTCAACTTGGCTGAATGTACATGCAACTGCGGCAAGTGGAACGTGGACGGAATACAGTGTGCACATGTGATAGCAGCTTGTAATTTCGAAGGAGGAATTTTACCAATTCGTGCCACAAGTATACTCTATCCAAAACTACAGGAATGCTTATGCAGGTAATTTCTATCCATTGGCCGAACATACTCAGTGGACAAATTATATCACTTACCTTCCTCCTTTTAACGCTAAGCGACGAACACAAAGAGGCCAACGACAAACAACAAGAATTTCCCAATGAAATGGACTTTAGTAGCAATCGCAGAACAAAATGTAAGTATTGTCGAAAGACAACACACTCTTCGTATGCAATGTCAAATTTAAATCATTAATAAAATCGAATGTTTTAGTTCAACACTCTAGTAATTTTTTATCTTTTTACTTACAATACATCAAAACACACTTTTAATTAAATAATGTCATAACAAGATTTAAATTAACATATATAACAATTTTTTTTCGTATTGACTGTAGCAATCAGATGCATTCTGATTGCTACAGCCACACAAAATGACAAACAGACTTAGTAGTTCGTGCCATCAAACTCACGGACTACTAAGTCCGTATAAGACTTTGCTAAAAACAAAGTCCTAAAAGTCTTTAATACGAATCCATGTCAAAGTTTGACACAGATTCCTATTGAAGATAAGAATTCTTATATTAAATATATCATATTAAATTGCAATACAACATTGGAATACGAAGACTACATATATTAAATGAAATAAATGAAATACAAAATACAGTTCACATACGGAGAGCTTAAATTGCGAACACGGATACTGAGTATCTATGGGAGAGAAATGCACTCCCCAAAGACGGTTTTTCTTGCTTGATATCCACATTCCATGCAGCGACATTTTAGAATCCACAAAATTTATTTTACCCATTCGGTGTTATGATTCTTTTGAATTTTCTACATGCGATTCATCTCGGTGTTTCCCGCCGACCATTTACGTTTGATGAGGAGGTTTTTTCTGATGAGCTTTGTGTCGCGATCATGAGCTTTGCTCCCCGGGTACGTGTTTAATCATGTTCTCCGGAGCCTTCGATGTCGATTTTTTTATTTTTGGGTGTTTTTATTTTCTAGCAACTCTTCCCAGAAGAATGTTTGGGTTTTGGTTCACGAAGATTGTTGCTGGATTGGTAGTTTCCGGTGGCACCATGGCACGGTCCATGGTGGTTTCATCACCAACTCGTTTGGTCGACCATCTGTTTTTGGCTTTGTATTCTCAGTAGAGCTTTTGTGCCGATCGGACGTGACACTACAGAAAAAATGCACATAGACAACACTAGAAAGACAACAGTTTTTAAGAAAGTGTGTCTTTTATAAAAGACAACAGTTTGGTCCAAAACCGTTGTCTTTGATGCAACACTTTTGTCAAAGACAACGGTTTTTACTTAAAACCGTTGTTATAAGTGTGTTGTCTTTGTGCATTTTATGAAAAGACAACACCACAACGACAACGGGTTTTTTTAAAAACCGTTGTCTATGTGCATTTTTTTTGAAAGACAACGGTTTTTTAACCGTTGTCGTTGGTGTGTTGTCTTTAAGCGCACTAAATACACAACATTAGAAAGACAACGGTTGTTTGAAACCGTTGTCTTTGTGCGCTCTTTTTTTAAATAAGACAACAGTTTTATTTAATTGTTGTTGTTGGTGTGTTGTCTTTAAGCGTACTAGAATACACAACACTACAAAGACAACGGTTTTTTAAAACCATTGTCTTTGCGCAATTTTTTTTAAAAGACAACGGTTTTATTTAACTGTTTTCATTTATGTGTTGTCTTTAATAGCACTTGAATACACAACACTACAACGACAACGGTTTTATAACCGTTGTCGTTGCGTTCTTTATTGTTTAAGGCAACATTTTATTTAACCGTTGTTTCTTTGGTATGTTGTCTTTAGCGTATTTGATACACAACATACAAGACACGTAATAAAAAAAAAAACTTTGTGCTTTGCAATATATTTTATAAAAGACAATAAGACAATGGTTTATTTACCGTTTGTCATTTTTGTATGTATTTTAATAGCTTGAATCAAACACTAAACGCAACAATTTGTATATAACGTGTCGTTGCGCTTTCTTTTTATTTAGACACGATTTATTTAACATTGCCTTTGGTATGTTGTCTTTAAGCGTTTTGAATTTTCCACATACAAAGACATAAATGTTGGCTTTGGCTATTATTTATAAAGAAACAATTGATAAAATAAAAACAAAGATGTTAACACAACGAGTTGAACCTATAACCTCAAACATTACAAATAATGTTTTCACCAACTACAACACAAAATCTTATTATAATTAAGTGCCCAACACAAACTCTTCATCAATAACGCGTCCCGGGATCCTTTTTCGAACCGAAACCATGATTAGACACTTATTAAACGCAATAACGACCCACGTAGGCAATTAATGATCAAAGCAAGAACTCACGTAGAACTATCTAATTATTGATCTAAACATAATAACACTAACTGGATTCCACCAATGTAATCAAGAACCATAAACACATACAAATTCCAATCCAACTAGGGCTCTATCCCATCCAAATCTAAAATCAATTTTATCTTTAATAACAAGAAACATCAAGATTTATCAAGACTCATCACATAAATATCGGGAACCTCTTTTCAACATCAAGATCATCAAGATCACACATAAAATCATCCATCAATCATCAAGATTATAACACAATTATCATAAAGGAATTCATCAAGACACAAGCATATAGAAGGAGCCAAAGAAGGAGATATAGCGAGGAAAATAAGTTTTGTTGAGACATGGGTTACCTCTTAGCCTTAATTAATTTCCTTGACTATGAAGGATTTTCTTAAGATTTCTTCTTTCTTGATTTCTCCTATGGGAATTCTTGGGAATTCTTTGTGGAGAGAATTTTTATTGTGGTGTGAGTTCTAGGTGTCCTCCTATGTCCCTTTTATATATCTAAGAGTCCTAATTAGGATCTAAATGGTATGGTTTGCTAATTCTATTTCCTATAGGTCTAAGGATTGGTTTTAGGGATAAGGGTTCATGGGCTTATGGTGGATCCTTCCTAATTAATTAGATAATTAATTATTTCTTCTTGGTAAATGATTAAATAATTAATTGGTTTAGGGGCGTTAACAGGGGTGTTAACAGGATGTTGTGTCATATGACGGGTGATCTATAGTTCCTAAACAATATAAGGGGAAGTTAGGAGAATAATTTCGGCGAGGAGTTAAGGAAAGATCACTGGAATTGGCACTCTAAAGTCACAGGTCTAGCCCAAACTCAAACAGTTTTCTTGGGGAAGGCACGAATCTTATAAGCATCGACGTTATGTGAACAGGAATGAAAAGTCTGTCAAAAGAAGGCGCAACGCCAGACTACTAAAAGAACCTGATGTCCCATGATGTAAACGCTTTAATAATTGCTCATATATTACCTAACGAATTCTTTTGTTACCCAGGTCCAGCATAAAAGGATCCCAACTATTGCATAAAAAATTGGGATCTTTAATTATCGATCTACTTGAAATATCAAGATTGGGGGTGTACCGGTCTACTATCAAGGTTAGAACCAGAGGAGTATTTGCCAGTGCCCTTAAATTGGGAAAACCAAAAGAGTGTATACTCTCAATATGTGACACACGCTTGGAATATTATAGACATTGGCTCTTGACGAAAAGCAATTGGAGGGTTAAAGGTCTACATTGATTTTGAATTTTATTGATTCAAAGAAAGTAAGGTTCTGTGGAGAACCCGTATATTGATACTTCACTTTTCTAGTGGGCGTCTATTATTATTAAGGAAGTTGACCGTGAGGTACAATTAGGTTCATCAAAGATTACATGACCCTATCATCGAAGTCGAAAAAAATAATATCAGACCTCTTGGGATACCCTCATGAGATTAGCCTGATTAGAATCATTATATGTTTGTTCAATGTGAACATTCTTCGTCCTACCTCAGCAAGTAGTGCCATACTTAGAATGCAGCATTTTGGGTGTGTCAGACAATGGAGTATGAGAAAATAACATCCAAATCGAACAAAATCTTATAAGAACAATAAACTGGCTAATAATAACATCCAAAACACAAAGATATGTGTGGAGAATGATAAAGAAAGAATTACAGAATAAGGATACAATTATATATAAGCAATTTAGTATATATGAAAATGTAATCTACATATATAAAAAAGCTAAACGAAATGACTAATATGAAGCTACAATAATAATAGACAATATCGATGCCTCAGAGAAACTTTAAGAGACCTGTGCATAAGCACAGCACCACACACTGGAAGCACACACTATAATAAGAGGTAAAAAGTGTGTAGCGTGCCAATCAGCACACGGGTGATTTTCTCCCCGACTACGGATCCATCACTACCCCCAAAAATAATGAAAAATCACGATAACCCCAATGCTACGGGAATACCGTTAGTTGCACTGATGCACTTTTGTGAACATGCTTCCAGTTAAATCCTGTTTTTGTTTGATAAAAAATCTCAATAACT
>VALG01014864.1:0-15125 GCA_009835305.1 Ipomoea purpurea | reverse complement strand
GGTAAGAAAGTGATGAAAAGTCAGTGGGGGGTAGGGACCCCCACGGTACCACTGCGCCGGAAGCAGGCGCCGTCCGGCCAGCGGCGCCCGCGCCGGCGTCGGGCCGGCAGCCGGCGACGCGCCCGAACAGGCCGCAGCCGGCGGGCATCCGGCGGGTGATCCCCACCCACCGGTTACGCGCTGATTCTCCCCCACCCGGGACCCGGCTTCCCGTCTTGATCGTTTCCCCGATCCCCGTGGTGCCAAACGGACCCGTTTCATCGTGAGTATCTTGTCTTAGTTTGATGTTTCGGGTGACCAGTTCCCGTAGGTTTACTGAGTCTATTATATCTGCAGTGCTAGTTGAATTGGTATCTGTTCGACTCTAGGTGGAAGCGAGTATGAACCGCCTTAGGGACTATTCCAGTATGTGATGGATCCACGCATAGGTTTGTTATACGTTGTTCCCCTCCCAACGTGTAATGTGGGTTGCATGTGCTTGCTATGTGTTACGTGTGGTGTTGCCCCAATTCGGTTTGCGATCGGATTGGTTATCCTGAGCTGCGGTTCAGAAGCGGCCTAAGTCCAGATGGGAATTCCTGGCTGCAGTCGGATGACGGTTCTGGGCGAGGTCCAGAAGCTGTGTTTAGTCAGATGGGAATTTGGCTGCCATCAGATGACATTTTCCCGAGCTTGGTTGGAGCTGGCTGTGGTCAGATGGGATTCCTGGCTACAGTCTCTTGGGCTGCGGTCCACTGTTTGGTTGCGATCAAACATTATGATGAGCTGCGGTTCACGGTCGGTTGCGATCGACCCCCGTGTTGCGATACGGGGCAGGGTGCTGCGGGGCCGTGTCAGAGCTATATGCGCTGACCCTCATGTATGGGCATGCGATTGGTCCTGTGGCCCAAAAGTGCTATGTGTTGTGATATGGATGAGTTGGTTATGAAGTCTTGGGATGTGACTATGGGGTTTATGTTGGGATTGTTATGATGGGTTATGATTATTTTGCTATGTCTATCTGCCTTGTTTGAACTGCATATGCTGTTATAACTGTTGCTTGTGTCTGGCCTTATCTGTCGAGTCATTCCCGGTTTTAAAGCTAGAGTTCGTAGATATATCTTCATGCTCAAAATGGTTTTCGTATATCTATATATATCTATATGTATTGTATTTCAACGCGTTGGAGTGGGTTACCAGCATCTCTCGCTGAACAGATATATTTGGCTTTCAGGCACAGAGGATTAGAGCACTGGAGCGCGCTAGAACTGGAGCGTAGAAGTAGATAGTTTCCCCTTTCGGCCTGCGTGCCATGTTATGCATTTACATTTGAGGATATTAGTTAGATGCTGTGCACCTGGGTTTCTCTAGCCCAGGTGTGGCATAGCACCCCACACTTTATTACGCTTTGGGATTTAATGAACGTTCCTTTATTAATACAGTTTTAAATGTCTTGAAAATCTGCTGGGTGTTACAGTTGGTATCAGAGCCTAAGTTCTTGCACCATAGGAACTAAGACTCTTAAGAACCGGACTTTAGGACACTAAGGCTTGAACTCTAGGTACTTAGGGAATAGGATTTTAGGAACTAGGACGCGCAGGTGAGATTGGTGAAACCTACCACGTAACTTCCCCCACACGTTAGCCGTCTCCACTTCTCACTTCATAGTAAGACATACGCAGACTCTAACTAACACTCTATAAACCTGACCAGAAAGACGATAACATGGGCCAAAACAGAAGACAATCAGGGACTCCGGAACCCACCACTGACGACCCCTTGACCCAAACTCTACAGCAACTAACACAAGTCGCGCAGGCACTAAGTGATGCGCCCTTCGCAAACTCAGCCCCACCACCTCCGGCGAACGCAAGGCTCGAGACATCGCCCGGACAAGTTTCAAACCACCGGCCTCCCACGTTCTCCGGAGAAGAAGACCCCGCGGTCCTAGAAGGAATGGATCCGGACTCTCGATAAGATTCTAGGGTAGTGGAATGTCCGGAGGAACGCCGCGTGGAAATAGCCTCGTTTCTACTTCGGACACGAGGCGCCTCTGGTGGATCCACGAGGGACCCACCACCGACAAGAGCCGGGGTTCAAACTGGAAAGCCCAAAGGCACGGCTGCGCAACGGTTCTACCCAACTCACGTAAAGCATCCATGTATGCAAGAGTTCCTCCATCTAAAGCAAGGAACGCCACCCGTCGTAGAGTACCATAAACGGTTCCTCGAACCCGGCACCCGCCCTCGCCCCCGCTTTACTCTTCCCACCGAGGTAACCAAGGTAGAAAGATTTCGTATCGGGCCTCAACTTCGAAGCCCGGAAGGCACTAGTGGTAAGTAGGCCCCGGACCCTCAACGAGGCTTAGCAGTGCCGCGAATCTCTATCGAATCCAACTACTTCCAACGCGGAGTTCAAGAACAGATGCGAAGAAGAGAACCCCGGAAGTGGGGCACCGCCGGTGAAAAGAACAAGGAACGACATCGGCACGCAGGCAAACAACCCGACCAACCCAAGACCGCCCCCGGAAACAACGAAGCCGAACCCAAGGAACTTTCTTGCCCGAATGCAACAAAAGCACGCGGGCAGAGAGGACTGCCGGGGCAACCCCTGGCGAGATCTTCAACTGCGGGGACGGAGAGGAACCAAGGCCTTCCATTCTGCATCACCAAAGCGCCCGCGTCCCAGGCCACCACGGGTCAAACCACGACGGCCACAAGGGGGCTACGCTCGCTCCGAAAAGTATCGTCATGAGCCAAACGGCAAGCCCGACGTCGGAAACCACACAAGACCCTAGAAGCGGGAAGAACCCCAAACCCGAAGACGTAGACCATGAGCGGCCCGCCGAAGGAAAATCCCGAGAGCGATTTCTGCCTGGGGTTAGCCACCCCTGCGTTAGTCGTCCCCCTGTATCAGTATCAACCACGTTAATGTACGTTTAATTTACTTCGGGAAGCATTGTGCTCTACTTAACTTAGATACCCTATAGAAAGTATTATGAATAAAGGATTCATCATTTCGTTCAATTTCCAATTCCACTAACCAAAGTAACACCAGGTTATGCGCCATCCACCCCAAACCTTCCTCACTAAAAGAAAACAAGGAAACAGGACAGAAACATCACCTCATCAAATAAGTGCCTAATGTTACCAATAAGAGTTGAACTCTAAACCTCCCACTTATCAACGCACTAACGTCTTAACCACTAGCGCCATGTGCTGTTTCTTAAAAACCTCAGGGAACACTTCCTTGTTAAACCTCGTCCTAAATTCCTAAACACCCAAAATCCCAATCAAAACCTTCCTTCATCTTCTTCTTCTTCTCTTCTTCTCTCTCTCTCTCCGCCACACCTCCTCCTCCCGTCTCGCATACCCCACTGCCCCACCACGCACCACCTCCCGCCAACGGCCGCAGCCGCGCATCCGGCAAAGCGCTCGCCTCCGCCGCCGCCCCAGACAAGCCGCCCGGAGATCGCCCCGAATTCGCGGATCCACCAGCCGAGACGCGCTGCGCCTCCCCCGAACCCGACCTCGCGCTCCTCCTCATCGTGAAACCAGCGCCTCCGCACTCGCCTCCCCTCGCCAATCGGAACCACCGCACCGCCGAAACACGCCGGGCGTGCCACCTCGCGGCCCGCGACATTCGCCGCGCAGCCTCGCCGGAAATCTCGCCGGATACACCCTCGGCACGGAAAACTCCCGGAAGATTCTTACTCGACATCAGGCAAAATCAAAAATAAAAAGCGCATTATGCGCATTCCGTGAATGCGCATTTGGGATCGAGCATATTGGCGAACATTATGGTAAGTTCTGTCAATTAAATGTAGCGGATGTTCTATGATTATTATTGGTGGAATAAAAATAACTATTTGCATTATGAATTATATTGGTATCCTTTTTTATTTTTATATATTTCATAATTTTGTTAGAATAATTAAAATAAATTGTATATTATTAAATAAATTATATCATTTGAAGTCTTATCAAAGATGAATTACAAACAAACTAATATTAAATACAAATTAGCATAAAAATATAACCTTAATTAATTTATTAAATTAAACTATTACGTTTGTTAAAAAATAAAATGGTTGAAAAA
Source organism: Ipomoea purpurea (assembly GCA_009835305.1). Classification (NCBI taxonomy): domain Eukaryota; kingdom Viridiplantae; phylum Streptophyta; class Magnoliopsida; order Solanales; family Convolvulaceae; genus Ipomoea; species Ipomoea purpurea. The sequence continues at coordinate 11,048 of VALG01014864.1, read as the reverse complement.
AAGAAAAAAAAAAAGTATAAATATGAAACTTTATGACAGAGGTATGAGGAATAAAATCCTTGGTGCAGATTCTGTGTAATAAAGATGGAAGATGGAAAAAAAAATCTTGGTGTAAAGAATGACTAGAATAAAACATTATATAAATGAGTTGGAATAAAATTAGATAAGAATTTGGTAAGGACAAAGATTGAGAGAGAAATCTAACAGTCGAATCACTTTTGGGAGAATAAAATAATGTATATCAAAAAATAGAGGATATCCCTGGGAGATTGATCACTGATAACATTTTGTTAGCTGCACGAGGTAGGGCATTTTTTGAATAGGAAGCAGTGTGGTAGAGCAGCTGGGGGCATTAAAATTGATATGCTAAAACCTATGATCGGATGGAATGACAATTCCTGCGAAGAATATTGGAGGTTATGGGGTTTGATAATCAGCCAATGTGTCACTACAGCTCAATATAATATTCTAGGAAGGTGCTAACAGTGGCAGGTTAATACCAACCAGGGGTCTCAGACATGGGATCCTCTTTCTCTATATTGTATATCTGTCAGAGATTGTCTATGTGCTACAAAAAGCCCAGATGCTCTCTTATTGGGGTTTAGGAGTTGTGCGCCCCCCTCCCTCCCCCCCCCCCCCCCAATATCACTCTATTTTTGCAAAATGATAGGTATGCTTTTCTCAAGCGAAGCTCAGGGAGCGGTGATAAAGGATTTGCCTGAACGTAATGGAGTATCTGGACAAAAAGGTACAATTATCATAAAATCCAATATCTGTTTCAGTAAAAATACCACGGAGGAAGATAAGGAAGTAGTTGCAGAATGTTTACAGGTAGATCAGGTGCCTAATTTTGGGAAGTACCTGGGCCTACCCTCTTTATTGGGAGGAATAAGAGAATGGTTTTCTCTTATATTGAGGATAAGATAAATAGAGGATTGGGTCGTGGAACAAGAAACTACTTACACAGGCAGGTAAAGAGGGGCTATTGAAAAGTGTGCGCAATCAATGCAACCTTTTCAATAAGTGTTTTCTTGTTACTCGATGTAGTTTGTTTGTCGATCCAAAGAACCATGAACAGATATTGGTGGGGGTGGTGGTGAAGAAAGGGTTCATTTGGAAAGGTTCACATGGTTATTGTTTGATAAGGTCTGGGTTCCCTACTTGGGGTCTGGGTTTTCAACAGATCTCCAAAAGTTTTAATTTGGCAATGCTAGGGAAAACAGCATGCGTTTCTCACAAAATCCCAGTTCCCTGGTTGCAAAAGTTTATAAGGCACGGTACTTTCCTGTTACATCTTTTTGATGTCAAGGTTGCAATTGCCCAAGTTATGCGTGAGAAGTTTATGGCTGCACATGATATGTGGTTGCATGGGTACGTAGGAGGATTGGGGATGGAAAACAACTTTGATCTAGGGATACTCGTGGTTACCTGATAATCCAAGTCCTCTCGTTCAAACAGATAGCCTGAGGACTCAGACATGTTAAAGTTGCAGGTTTAATTGATGAGCAGACTAATATGTGGGATCCCCATATCTTGTCAAATTTATTTATGAAAGAGTCAAATCGTATACTCAGGATCCCTGTAAGCCCTGGATATGATGGAGTTTCTATACAGTAAAGAATGCCTACAGGAATATTGTGGGAAATTATGAGCATTATACTAGGAGAGTTTGATGGATGGTTAATATGTGCGAAATGAAGGTCCCCCCAAAATGGAAGACTTTTTTGTGGGGAGCGATATGCATATATCCCTACCAACACTAATTTAATTATGAAGAGGTGGATGTTGATCCAACATACCAGATGTGTGGTTTAATGCAGGAGAATATTAGCAGCTCTAGTTATTGTGACTATTCTAAAAGTTATTTGGATGTATTCAGATTTGATCTTCCAACATGTTAGACTTTCTTCTGCCTGCTAACGACTGCACGCAATTTTGAAGACAAACAGAGGGGTGCTGGTGGCGGTTCTATAACATGTGGACATAGCCGAAATTGCCGTGTGGGAGAAAGACAGTGTACCCACCCGCCGCTTATAGGGAAGGACCAGCCATCGCCTGCCGTACCGTCAAAGCAAACCAGCGGCCACCCAGCCACCCTTGTGCGCACGAACCGGAAGTTGAATCCAATCACCAACAGGTCATATGTAAGCTGGCTACCAACATGCACGGGGAGCAACTATGTATGTACCTCATGCTGGACAGGAACCTTAGCGGCGAAATGAAGACTCGCCTATTTGCGTCTCGCCTTTTATGCAGACCCTATTTTAAGGAGGTTACCTGTTCTCGAGCAAAGAATGTAGTGCAATTGTATATATAACCGAGCTTACAGCTCAGAAACATCCAATGCGTCAATCAATGATACTAAATGTCATATGGAGCACGATAGATCAATTGGGGGTTAGGGAGGATGGTGGCTTCCGTGACTATTTTCATCAGTATACTTCTAGACAGCTTAATTTGCCCTGCACATTGTTACCTTCATTAGACTGCTTACGCAGACCTGTTTATGTATAATGGATGCATCCCGTACTCTCATTACGCTTTGCTCCATTAATACTAATAATTTAATTGCGTGCTCAAAAAATTGTGGTGTGTGGTGGAATAAGATTCAAACAAAAAAAAAAAATGGAGATGTTATGATCATTAATTTGGAGATATCAACCATGAAATTGCTAAAGTACATATATATTTAGGCAACAGGCGACACCTCCAATGAGAACTCGCTCCCTAAAACTTATGACTCTATACATGAAACACAACATCTATATTCCAAGCACACTCACAACAATATACATCATTACTTTGGATAGTTTGATAGGCATTTATGTGTTCTCACTTAAAGGTGGTTTATTAGATTATATATATTATATATCTAATAGTATAGGTATATATTATATATGTATAGTAATATATTTATATATTAATACTATATAATTATATCATATTATCGCACAAACAATGAAGTAGCTCGGTTTGAGCAAAGCGCAACATAAACCAAATGCAAAATTATCTGCATAGCATGTCCACCAATGGTGACCATAAATTAAGACTCTTGTAATTTTAATATACTAAGTACATATTTAATGTACTTAAGGTACATATTTTGTGTTGAAGGTACAATTATATACAATAAATTACCCATGTAATATATTGAAATGTACTTCAAAAAATGTACCTTACGTACATAAATATGTACCTTGAATTATATTAAAAATGTACTATTTTATTATGTCCACACACATACAATGATTAACAAATGATTTTTAGATGGATTTACTCGCCACAAATAAATCAAAGAAATGAAGATGTTCCTAATAACGACAGCAATCTCCGCTCATGATTACCAAGTATTTTTTTTTAATAGGTATACTATGTTGGGAATTGTAGAACAACTGCGTAGTCTTAGCCACTTTGTTGTGGGCTAATCAACAGAAAGAAAAGAGGAATCCTGGACGTGACGAGACACTACCTAAAAGCAATTTGTTGGAGACTGTAGCAAGTCTATTGAACCCGTAGCTTCAACCTGGTATAACACAGATATGCTGTTTAGTTGCAACGCTAAGACGCAGTTGAACCGACCTCGTAAATCTATAATAGAAGAGTGGAGAAGAGAAGAGAAGAGGAGATCAATTGAAGGTGTGTTTAAAACTGAGGGGAAGCAAGGTATTTAATTTATAGTCTCGTAAATAACTGCTTCCCCTCTCTCAGCCACATAAAATCCGCTAAAATAGTGCACCTCACTCAGATAGAGATAGACCACCATTGTGGACGTGAAATATCTTCACAAATAAATTATGGACGGGAATTATGAGCCGACGAGCGGGCGACGACAATACACGCGTGTGGGGTTCCCCTTACTTTACCCTCCATAATAATCCAAATGCCCAAATGGGTTGTTGGGAAGAAAATTTCCTGTGAAAGTAATGTGGGACAAGTGGTATAGGAAAAGTCACTTCTACACATAGTTGAATGTAACTCCAACAATTCCCCACACATTCAAGTAAGTGTAGAACAAAGAAATGTCTGAGTAGATATGAGAGCTAACCTTAATGCCAGTGGTTTAACTTGAACTGACACGTAGTGACTTGAGTAACTTTCTTCTTAGTAGTGAATTAGATCTTGAACTAGCTAAGAAGAGGTAGTTTTGAACTCAGGTGCACACATTAACACTCATTATGCATGTTCTTTGAAAGTTAAACTCTTTGACTTGAGATCTACCTCTGTGTAGATCTGTTTATTATTCATGTTCAGTTTTCTATGGACACGTAAGCTTTGCTTAATTCACTGATATTTAGACCCATCTCTTTTGAAGCATCGATGATGGCTTTTCTATTTATTCCTTTTGTGAGAGGATCTGCAATATTCTCTCGGACTTCACATACTCTAATGTGAGTACACCACTCATAATCAACTGCCTTATAGATTCATGTCTGACTCTTATGTGCCTTCTCTTTCCATTATAAGCACTATTATTTGCCACACATATAGCAATTTGTGAATCACATTGTATGGGCATCGATGGTGTAGAACAACCCCCCAACGGCACGTCTGCTAGTAGGTTTCTAAACCACTAGACTTCTTACCCAGCTAGATCAAGAGCTATAAACTCAGCCTCCATCGTTGATCTAGCTATACATTATTGCTTCGTGGATTTCCACGATATAGCCGCTCTACCCTTGGTAAACACAACCCACTGGTGGAGCTCACATCATCACTGTCATTTACCCGGTTAGCATCACAGTACCCCTCTAGGGCTGCAGGGAAAGCAGTATAATCCAATCCCCAGTCGACTGTGCCCTTAGGAAGCGTAACACTCTCCTCAGTGGCCATGCCAATGAGCTCATTCTGGTTATGAGTGTATCAACCGAGTCTATTTACTACAAGAGAAATATCAGGTTTGGTATAGTTCATTAAGAACATCAGACTCCCAATTATTTTTGCGTATTTTTCTTGAGACACATATGTCTCTGTATTTTTTGATAGTTTCACACTCGCATCATATGAATTTTGTGCCGGAGTCACCTCAAAGCTATCAAATTTTTTTAATAGCTTCTCTGTGTAGTGACTCTATGATAACTTGTAGCCATCTTCCTCTTTAATGACTTTCACACCAAGTATCACATCAGCTTCCCACATATCATTCATATCAAACTTATCACATAGAGACATTTTAGTCTCTTTTATTAGATTTACGTTTGAACTGAAAATTAACATGTCGTTTACATAAATTCATATAAGCACAATGCTGGACTCAATCTCCTTCGAGTACAAGCAAGCATCCGATCTGTTTACCGAGTAACACAGATCTAACAGTGTTTTATAAAATTTCTCATACCACTGTTTGAGAGTTTGTTTTAGTCCGTACATAGATTTTATAAGTCTACATACCTTTCCTTCTTGCCCTAGAGCAATGCAGCCATGTGGTTGATCCATATAGATTTCTTCCTCCAGGTCCCCATTTAGGAAAGCTGTTTTCACATCCATTTGATGGACTATCCACTTGTGGGATGAGACCAAGGCAAACAACACATGTATTGTGGCTATTTTGGTCATGGGTGAATACGTGCATAAGTAGTCTTCACCAAACTTCTGTTTATACCCCTTAGAGACAAGCCTAGCCTTGAACCTTTCGATTGACCCGTCTGGGTCTTACTTTTCGTTTAAAGATCCATTTGCAGCCAATTAGTTTGGCCCCTTTGGTAGATCTACCACTTCCCAAGTATGATTAGACATAATTGAGTCTAACTCACTTTGGATGGCTTCTTTCCAAAAGACAGCATCAACCGAGTGCATAGCAGCCTCAAAGGACTTTGGTTCCTCTTCTACGATTAGCTGACATACAAACTGATCAGAAATCTCATTAACGTCATTCAGCTCAGATATGTATGTAATAAAATCAGGCCTAAAACTCGTTTTAGTTCTTTGTCTCTTGCTCTTTCTAGGCTCTTCTGGCTCGTTCACAGTTTGAGAAGGAGGAGGCAGTGAGGAAGTGCCTCTTTCTGAGCTAGTTGGAGCTAGTTTTAGTGGGAAGACATGTTCAAAGAACTCAGCCTCTCGTGCCTCGCACATAGAGCGACTGTCTAGGTACATAAACGTGTATGCATCACTTACTGTTCTACATACCCCACGAAAACTACCATCAGGAGTTTTAGACCCCAATGTTTTTTTTTTGAAGGGTCAACCAATGTGGGTTGTATTTCATAAGATAAACTGCCCCAGTTGAGTCAGGGGGGACATCGTTCCCAGTACATATGTATCTATAATTAAAAGCGGCTTAGAAGCTAAACTATGAGCTAATAATTCTACCTGATCTAGGGATAAAATCAAGCTAAGACATGAATGAAAAGGAAGCCATGTGAGCCTTTGACACTCATCAATAGCGCTATCCAACGTAAGACCGAGATGGGAGTACTCGGTTGGCAGTCAAATTATTTTTTGCAAAATCCTGACAGTCTTGTAAATTAGATGGCATCTGCTGGACTCATTATGTATACGGTAACACCGAGAGCTGCTTCCTTACACGCCATATGTTCTCGTCCATAAGCGTGGGGAGAGCAATGTGGTTAGGGGCGTTCTGTACAGCCGAGATGAAACCCCATATGCATTCATGAGTAGCGGCCCCTAACGAAACCGTGTTGTCCGCATGGTGATACGCCCTGCCATCGATGTAACACTTCCTGCGTCAGGCAACGCGTGCAATAAGCCTGTGGCGGGGCGTTGCTTGGTGCTAACTGTAATTGCAAGCCGTTCGTGGGCGGCAATGGATCCACAGGCGGCGGTGGGGCCCGTATCGGGCGGTAGGCGTCGTTCTTCCGGATTAGGTGGGTATGGGAATGTACACTTTGCCCAATGTTAGGTCTCTTAAATGATGGAAGTCCTACCTTTGCTAAGCACCCCACACTTTGAAGTATTTTAGGTTTGGACCATAACCTTTCATAGTTCATATGGTATTTTCTCATACCCTTTATGAGGTATCCTGTTGAGAATGTAGTTACCTATATGGGCAGCTTCTCCCTACAGAGAGGTTGGAGCGCCCGAGCTGATTAGAAAGCATTGATCATCTCTTTGAGAGTTCTATTTTTCCTCTCAGCAATGCCATTTTGTTGTGGTGAATAAGGTGCAGTGGACTTCATGGATAATTCCAATGTTTTTCACGCTATGATTTAAGAGATATGGACTCATATTCTCCACCTCTATCAGATCTAAGCCTTTTGATCCTTCTTATCTTGCTGATTCTCTACTTCAGTCTTAAAGATAATAATCTTTTGATCTGCCTCATCTTTTGTTCTAAGCAGATATATTTTTGAAAAACGATTGAAATCATCTATAAAAGAGATATAATATTGTTTCCCACCTTTTAGTCCCAGTATTCCTAAAATCAGCTATTCTGAGCGAATTAACTCTAAAGCACACGTAGTATGATGATTTGCAGTATAAAACGGGGTTTTAGCTAATTTTGCCTCAGCAGATACTTCACATTGGGAAAAACAAATTATTTTGTAATCTTGAAAGCATATTCATAGTTTTTAGCCTATTCATGCATTTAAAACATTATGTCCTAATCTAGCATGCCATACATCAAAAGAAACAGCAATATACGCAGAACCGCCAGTGCGACTAGCAAGATTATTCATAAATGTTTGAATGTTTTCAAAGTGTAGCAATGAGGGACAAAAAAAACATCCCCCACGTAAATAAGCCTTTCCTAGATATTCCCCTACGATTCATTACCATGCGCTCGACTCAAACATGAGTTTGATCCCAGCCCTAACCAACAAGGGTCCTGAGACCAAATTCCTTCGCAGGGAGGGGACATACAACACATTTGACAAAAACAAATACTTTCCAGAATTGAGTTTGATTCTACGTTTCCTCTACCTCACCTGAGATGTAATGTCGTTGACCCATATATACTTTCTCTCCTTGTCCTTGAGCAAATGCTTGGAAATCTTTGAACATTTTATCCTACTCACGCAGAAAATGGCAAGTTGCTCAAGTGTCAATAATCATTCTTCAGTGCCTTGCCACCACATTCGCCTCCAACATCACCACAACTGCCACCCCCCAGTTCTTCAACCACGTTTACTTAACTCTTATTTTCCAATTGGTTGGTTCTTTGTTCATTCGGCCCCCTTCTGGTGATAAACATTGGCTACGCGATGTCCAAGCTTTTCGCAGACGAAACAAACTCCATCTTTCCCTTATTTATGGTTCTTGTTGTTCTTGAATTTGTTGCCGTTATTTCTCTTGAACCCCTTTTTCTAGCTTTTGTTTTGGTCCTCCACTCCCAGATTTGACCTATCACCTTTCACACCCACTGGATTCTACTATGTTAGCTTTTTAAATAGCAGGAAATGAAACAGACATTTGCGATACGCTCTTCTCTATGTTGAGATGATTGACCATCTGTTCCCAAGTATAGTCCTTGGACTCGTGCTTCACCTAGTTTTGGAATTCCCCCAAGATTCCGGTAATTCTTCTGAGTAAAGCATATGATTGCAGCAATTCACTTACCGGAATACCTTCAACCTCTAGATCCGACACCAGATTTTCATACTTGTGTACCTGCTCTATGATTGACTTTGAGTCCACCATCTTTGAAGTTGAGCCATCGCCAACTGCATACTTCCTGTGTCCTGTGTCATCTGCTCCGTACTTCTTCCTTCAATAACTCCCAGAACTCCCTTGCGAACCTGTACTTTGCGTATATGTCTATAAACTGTCAGACATATGATGCAGCAGAGTACCACAAACAGATTTGTTATCCCTTTCGTACTTGTACCAACTTCTTGGGACTTGTCAGACGACACGGATGTCGCTTTTTGGATCAGGTGTTTTCGGGTCTAGGGTGTCATCTTGGTGTTCAAGTCCGGACACTTAGCCCTCTTAGTTTGAGCGGGCTCATATAAAACCATAGGGCTGAGGGGGTCAACTACCAGAATGTAATCGAGATCAACAGCATCAAAAAGATCATCACCTTAACGGATCGCCGACGGTAATTGAGACCGTTGAGTGGTTCGAGTTTTGGCGGGTCAGAAGCAGGTATGGAGACGAAGTTCGACATTTTTTCTGTATAAATTGCTTTTAACTGTCGGAAATTCCAGAAAATGTCAAAGCTTTCGGCTACTTTGTTGTGGACTGATCAACAGAAAAGAAAGGAGAATATGTGACATGTACGAGACACTAGCTTAAAAGCAATTTGCCCGAAGACTGTGCGAGTCTTTGGATCCGATAGCTTTCGACTAGTTAACACAAATATGATGCGTTTAGTTGCACAGCTAAGACGCAATTTGAACCCGCCTAGTAAAGCTCAAACAGAAGAGAGGAGAAGAAAAGAGAAGAGGAGATCAATGAAGGTGTGTTTAGAACTGAGGGAAGCAAGATATTTATAGCTAAGAAATAACTGCTTCCCCTCTCTCAGGCACATAAAACACACGAAAATAGTGCAACTCAGATAGAGATAGCCACGAATTTTAAATAAATTTTGGACCAGAATTTTTAGCTAAAAAGTAGGAAATAAAAGGAAGGGGTGTAAAACACCTACCCCACCTACGTCTTAACCGAGCGGGCGACAGCGCACGCGTGTGGGTTTCCCCTTACTTTTCCCTCCATATAATCAAATACTCCGAATGGATTGTTGTATTTACGAACACTGTGTGGTACATTTTTACATACCTAATGGGTGTATGCCACGCTGACCGTACGGGAAGACTGACTCACAGTGAACCTGACCCTATATATATATATATATATATATATATATATATATATATAAAATATATATACTATATTAATATATATATATATATATATATATATATATATATATATATATGTATATATATATATAATGTATAATATATATATGTATATATATAATATGGTATATATATATATTAATATATATTATATATATATATTTGTTATAATAAATAAATTTTCTCTTTTAATTCATGGTCGGTGGCCGGTCCAAACGCTCCAGTAGATCAATCATTAATTCATGAGCGGTCAATGAATATAAAAAATATTTATTATATTTAGATGGTGAACATTATAAGGTTAATTTTAGGAGTTAAAATTAACATTTTTCTATTGCCGTTGTTAGGTTTTTAGTTATCATATTGAAGATGATAATAATGATAAAAAATGTACATCCAAACCCTAACAATAGAAATTAAAGATATATATTTAAAATAAAAAATAAATAAATAAATAAATAAATAAAAACCAGATATGATGATCATTGAAAAGGAAAAATAAATTATTCCAAATTAAATTAATGGTGAGGCAAGGACCAATATGTCGTTTGCACTAACGTTTTTGTGTTTTGTCAACTTCAATCATGAAGAGCTTCCAGTGGCTACACAAAAAGTCATTTTTACACTACCTATCATTTGAAATCTCTAAGCATCTAATCCTCAACCAGTTTATATATCTTAAATGGGGAGACGAAGTTATATAATCTTATTTATTATTAATTCAGATTAAAAAATCTTATAGTAGTATATTTATCATAGTAAAAATAGAAATTATAACACCTTATTTAATGCATTAAATATATTATCTTAAATTTGTGTGTCCAGTTGAAGATGACAATATTTGAAATAGAGAAGTTATATTTTTGGGATGGCAAAGAGTCGGGTGAGTAAAAAATGATTACAATCCACTATCTAACCCGTCTTTATACATTGTCCACCCACCTTTATTCCTGACTTGTAGTGGGTGACTTTTTCAAAAGACACATTATTCTGTAGGATGCGAGTACTCATTACGAGTACCCGCCTTTTTATGATTTATTAAAAAATTTCATACAATAATAATAATAATAATAATAATAATAATAATAATAATAATAATAATAATATTTAAATTATATATAACATAATAAATAATAAAGTTCACTAGTTATATTAAACGTAAATAATAAAAATATTCAGATATGATAACTAAAATTTTAAATTTTTTTTGAAATAAATTTATTAATTTAGACTAAAAAAATAAGTAAAAAGTTAACGAAAGTTATAAAACTTTTAGAAAGTAACTACATA
>VALG01014863.1:0-12501 GCA_009835305.1 Ipomoea purpurea | reverse complement strand
ATATTTTCACTCTTCAAGTTACTCACTTCAAGTAAAGCATCTTGCAATTTTTTATTCATCTCTTCTTTTTCAAAATTAGAATTTATTGCGCTCCTTGAGTTGAGGATGAGTGAGCATAATCTCTTGACAATCTCGCATTAGGCTGTCAATAGATTCACGAGAAAAAGAGGAATTAACAGAATTGAAAGAATTAGATGTTACCTCTTCTTCCTCTGCTCCAAGAGCCATAAAGCACTCTTCACTTAAACTCAACTCAATTGACTTACATACTAAAGCTGTGTCATCTTCCGAACTTGAACTTTCATCACTTGATGACAATCCATTCGACTCATCATTTTCATTTGGTTCATTGCTAACGAGAGCTTTTTTTTTGTCGCGCTTGAACCTTCGATCTTTGCTTTCGGATTTATTTGGTGTAGATTCAACATTTATGCCTTGATACTTGCTAATGGTCGGATACGGACAATTTTTTGAAATGTCCTGGCTTGCGGCAATTGTAGCATAAATTGTTGTTTTCTTCGACTTTCTCTTCTTGTGTCGTGCGAGAGACGATTTTCCACGAGCAGAATTTTTGTTGTCTCTTTTCGCATGAACCTTTTGAACTTTTTCACAAAAAAGCAAATTGTTCGTCAGTTATAAAATCAATTTATCTACTGACCTGGAGGTTTATGGTTGTTCGGCCATTAGAGCTGGATTTTGAATTTCTTGAACTTCATCATCTTTGGCTTCATCTCAAACTCATATGCTTTAAGATCACTAAATAATTTGTCGGTTGACAAAATTCTTAAATCTCGGTGATCTCGCATAGCTGTAACTTTCATATCCCATGTAGATGGTAAGCCTCGTAGGATTTTGAGATTAATTTTCCTTTTGGCTAATATTTTTGCCGATTAGAGAAATCACCTCAGATAGATTGCAACAGAAGATAGGATTACAGAGTATATCGATGAATAAAACTCTAACTAATCCTAACTAATAGAAAGGCTAAGTCAACTAATCTATCACCACTAAATTACAAACTATACAATATAGAAATAATAATAATAATATAAGATTATCCACCATGGAGGAGGCGGCGGGACAGCCGGCGGCGGGCATGGATGAGTGCCGTCCACGAACCCCAGGAGATCCTGGCCGCAGAGGAAGGAGAGGAGTTGCATCCTCCAGAACAAAAAGTTCTTCATCGTCAGCTTCATGGTGATGTAATGGTGGGCGCCGGAGAGGTTGTTGCCGGCGGCCGGCGACTGGGTTCCGGCGGCAGATATGGTATGTTCGGATGATGCCGACATTATGGGGTCGGAGATCGATCGTCGAACAAGGGTGAGGGAGGGAAAATTGGTGGTGGAGGTTGGAGAGGATCGGATAACCTGTCTGATACCAGATTAGAGAAATCACCTCAGATAGATTGCAACAGAAGATAGGATTACAGAGTATATCGATGAATAAAACTCTAACTAATCCTAACTAATAGAAAGCTAAGTCAACTAATCTATCACCACTAAATTAAAAACTAACAATATAGAAATAATAATAATAATATAAGATAGACTAACATTGCCAATGTCATTAATTTCTCCAAGGATTTTGATCATTCTAGCTTCCATATCAACAATGGATTCATTTGAGAGCATCTTGAAGTCCTCGAACTTCTTCATAGCAATTGTGAGCTTATTATCTTTCTCTTGTTCATCTCCTTCTCCGATCTTGATGAGAGTATCCCAAATTTCTTTTGCACTTGTACATTTCGAACCTTTGGGAATATTGTATCATCAATGGCTTTGAACAGAATATCTTTGCGATGTTGTAAAGATTGTTCCTCTTTCTATCATCCGGCGTCCATTCTGTTTTGACTTTGGTACGAATTGTTGAGCATCCGGAGATAGAAGAAAACCGTATTTACTTTCAATATTTCGATCGGGCCGTTGGAGATAACTTCCCACATTTCATCATGTAAAGCAGATAGATGAACCTGCATGCGAACTTTCCAATCATCAAATTTATCAAGCGAGAATAATAGATTTTGAGCTAAATCTTTATTCATCTTCTCGGTGGATACGAGAGACAAATAATCAAATTTACACACACTGGGTAAGATGGATCTGCCTAGCAGTCATAAACAAATTTGACTCAAATAGCCAACCAGATTTTGATACTAATTGTTGGTATCCGTTAGAGACAAATTCTGACTCGATAGGCACCCGCTCTGATACCAATTGTTGTCCCAAAAGAGGTAAGGTGAAAGTCTAGATGGGAGGGGGGGTGAATAGACTTTCAAACTTTTTAGCATAATATAACAATTGCAGAGGCAAAAGAGAAACCAAGACTCTTAACTGATTGTTAGAGTCCGGTGCACAACGGAAATAATAAACAATACGGTGTGTGTGTAGATCGTTTCAAGATTATTCTCGTGAGAAGCAAGCAAGAGCAGTAAGTAAAGAAAGCAGTAAAGAACACAAGGCAATTTAGACCCTCTTTTACTCTTGTTAGATGTTAGGAACTTGTGTAGTTAGATTTTGATGATACCAATTAACTCACTAAGAATTTAGACCCCTCTTTTTACTCTCGTTGTTTAGTTTCTTTCGACAAGAATGAAACCATCTATAAGTTGTTTTTGCTCATAATATGATTCGTGCTCAGTTGAGCTCTACACAAATCAGAGCATCTTTCAGACAAGCCAGATCAAGAGAAGGCCAAGAGATCTGCTTATATCGAAACTTGGAAGGGTCTATCTCTCGTGTAATGACAAATGATAAAGACAAATCATTTGAATTGTGAAGACAACGAATGATAAGGACAATCATTTGTTACCAGAACCGAGACTACGTGTGACACCCCGAAATTTATTCTCCTAAGGATGGATTTAATTCTCCTACTTACACTTTTGATCTCCTATGACTTTTTGCCTTAAATCTAGCTAAGGGATTTATTTTGGCCCAATCCCATAAGCTCTTGAAAGGAATTATTTATTTGGACTCTATTTAATATCTTATTGGACCTTAAAATAAGCATAGGTATATATTTCTCCTAGCCTATTTAATAAAGGTAATAGGCCCACACCTTAGACTTGTTACTGTGGCCCAAGCTTTATTTTACACCCTAATTCCCTCACCCTTGAATTTCTACCACTTAGCTAGCATCACTCTCAAACTTTAAGCTCATTCCTCTCTACTCCACATACCTTTCCACTCTTTTGCCTACTAAAAGTGTTCTTCATTTCTCAACCAAAAAGACTAAGCAAGTTTCCATCTTTCATACTCACCAAGCCCTAGAAGGGTAAGAGATAGATATTTATAGTCTTTATTAGTGTTTCCTTTATCATCATCGAAGATTTACTCTTTGTGTTTGGGTTTGGGTCTTGGTTGAAGATCATGTGATGAGACATGCTAGGGTAATTTTGAGGAAGATTGAAGTTTTGCTGAGCTAAGAGGTAACCCTATGTCCATGAAAACCTATCTTAAACTATACAGTGTGTATTTGATGTTCTTGTGTTGGACTTGGATTGCATATTCTTGGAATTTTTTCCCAAAGTTGAATTTCTCTACAGGGTACGGTACCAGCGAGTACTTCTGGCGGGCAGTTTGCCACCCGCGAAAACCCCCTGCCAGTCCCCATTATTCCTCGTGGGTAGTTTTGGCGGGCACTTTAGGCCCCGCCCGAACCGCCCACTGGTATGTTCTTGTTGATTCCTTGATTTGTTGTTCCCCGGTTGTTTGTGAGTATTTATTGATATTACGTAAGTCTAGAGTGGCGTTTTATGAACCATATGGTTCGGATTTGGAGTCTTGAATCGTGATTAATGTCCAATATTGCTAGTCGTTGGACTATTTGATGAAGTTTATGTTGTTCGTATGAATCCTTGTGATTTCTCTTTAACTTGTGTATTAGCCTGTTGTTTATTGATGCTAGTATGATTCCTTACAATAGCCTTTGCTTGATTCTTGATTGAGTTGATAACTTGAGCTTATCTATTCATTGTGGAAACTTTTGTGGAATCCGTTGTCGTTGAGTCTTGGTCTTTCGATACCCTTCTTGTATTTCTCTCTTGATATCCGTTTGAACTATCGTTGTGAGTTGTACTCTTTTTGTATCTTACCTTTGATAATTCCTTGATTTGGGCTAATGATTGAGCCTATTCGTTGTTGAATACACTTCTTTGGAATCTATTCCTTTATTTTATCTCGTATGATTCCTTGTGTATTGAACTCTTGTTGTGATGATTGAGCTCGTACGACGGACAGTGTGGGGATTTCTTACAGATTTGGGATGTTGGTTTGAAGGACAACTATCGAAACTTATCTAGGTTGTTCGACCTATTTCTACTTATTGAGCCTGGAGATCCCAATAGGGGGTATACACTTATGGACTAAGGGCCGCTCCAAGGGTCTTTGACCTCGCGAAACCACGATTATATCCTGTTGAGTCGTTACAATGACTCCGCGGAATCTTTTGAGATGGTGGTTTACCATAATCGGGTCGTTGCGATGACCTCGTGCATCTCTTGTGTTACTTGCTGACTTTGAGCCCTCCACACTGATTCACCATTGATTTGAGTTATTGGGATTGACTTCGTGATGTATACTTGTTGATTGTGTCCTTTGTGGACTTTGGTAACTTGAGATTGACGTTGATTGCATAACCTTGACGAGAACTATCTTTGTTGATTGCTATGATTGTCTTACCTTGGATCTTTATTCTTGATTGATAAGCCTAATTTCTAACATTATTAAGAGTAATTTTAGTTTGTATTTTCATAAATAACTTAAGTTCTAGGGTTGATTTTATTACAAATATTATATTTAGTTATATGTTACTACTTTAGACTAGTTTAGATGGATTTTAATAAATATTAGGCTAATATTGCATTTTTATTAATATAAATAGGAGTTTAATTTTTAGCTATAGGATTAAATTTATTTAGTAGTTTTATTTCTTCAACTTAAGTGTTTTAATTTAAGTTTAATTAAGTTATGTTATTATGTTATAATAATAATTGTCTTTATTTTAACTTTATTTTATTTTATATTATTTTATTGTTTTCTTTTAAGATTTGCGCAGCAGAAGAAAAAAAAGAAAAGTGATTAAAAGGCTTTTTTTATATTGGAAGAGGGGAGATACGAAACTGGAGACGAAAAAAGAGTAGAGGAAAAAAACGAGAGAAGTTGGGGGCAGTAGCGGTTCGGCGAGGAAGTTGCAGCAGGAGCGAAGAGATTCATGACTCCATCGCAAGGAATTTTCGAGCTTCAATCGCGACTATCTTCTTCTTAGGCTTGAATTATTTTTCTTCCCTACTTTATTTCTTGTTTAAATTTCCAGAATAATGTTTCTTGAATTGTTATATATTTAATTATGATTATTGGCCTAGAACTTTAATTAGGGATTTGGATTAGCCTAGATTAGATTAATTGACTATTATTATTGTGTTTTTCAATTTTTATTATTGAACTTGATATATTTATTTATGTAATTAATTGTGAATTGTGTGACGACCAGTCTAAATATTAGGTTCATAAGAAGAACTAACAAGTTGAATTTATGAACCTTAGAATCGTAAGATAAACACAATTGACCTAAACTAGACATAGCTTTAGGTTTGTGTGGTAATATTTGATTGTTGATTAATGAGTTTAATTAATTTTGGATACCGACGGATGATCACAGTTAATTTAGATACAACCTAGTGCTCGACGGAGTATTAGGATATATTGAAGCAATTATCACTATAGTCATATTAAGAAAAACTAATACTTAGGAGAGTTAGTTAATTATCTAATAGGTGAACCCAAATCCCTAGTCTTCTCCTCAATTGAAATTTCATTTGCTATTTAATTCACAAATATTCTATTTTATCACATTAATTCTATTATTTGAGATTTAGCTTTCAAACAATTTGTTTTCAAGATAACAGTTAGTAGTGCTTTTCGTGGGATCGACCCTGGAATACTCCAGGATTTATACTGTGATTGACTCTGTGCGCTTGCAGATTATAGCAATCAAGTTTTTGCGCGTTGCCGATTAAACTGTCTTCTTTAAACTTTTTTCTTTTCAATTTATTTTCGTTTTAATTCATTATGTATTATATTATATTATTATTATTATTATTATTATTATTATTATTATTATATATTATTATTATTATTATTATTATTATTTTATTATATTATTATTATTATTATTATTATTATTATTATTTATTATTATTATTTTACTTAGTTTTTGTTTTTCTATTTTTATTTTATTCTGTTTATGAACTTAAGGCGCTCACTAAGGCATAAAAAATTCTAAATTAGTTTCTATTGATCTTGAAATTGAGCGTACTTGCAGAAAAAACAAGGTACGAAGGCGCTTGACATGGCTGAAAATAATATAGCGGTCAACTGGATGACCCTTACCACCAATAGTTCCACCTCCTCAAAATCAAGTAGTTCAACCACGTCTTCGTGACATCCAAAGACCGGTAATAGCTGTTAACCCTTCTTGCATTCAATTATCTGATGCAGCTAGGAATTATGAACTAAAGACTTTCCATCTGAATATGCTCCCTACCTTTAACGGTTTGGGAAGTGAAGATGCTTTGGGTTTTATGCGAGAGCTCTATAGTACGGTACAGACTTTACCTTTGAATAATTGTCTGAAGAAGAGCTTAGAATGAAATGTTTTCCATATTGCATGAGGGGTGATGCTAGGCAGTGGTTGTTAATTTACCAGAGGTTTTCTTTAAGAGCTGGATATGTGTTACAATGCCTTTCATGTTTAAATATTATTCATCTCAAAAGACAATGGAACTAAGGAGTAGGATATGCACTTTCACTCAAAGAGAGACTGAGTTATTTCATGAAGCATGGATCGTTTTAAATTGCTTTTGGACACAATGTCCACACCATCAAATTCCCATTGTTATTGTTGACACAATTCTTTTATGATGGTTTAACTCCTAATTGTCAATCTCTTGTAGACACTGCTGCAGGTGGATACACAGGTGATAAAAATAGTGATGAATTAGAAGCTATCCATGAGAAACTTAGCTAGTAATCTCTCGACAAAAGGCAGTGAGAGGTCGAAGAGCTGCTGTGCATGAAATTAGCACACAATCTGAGTTGACAACACAAGTGGCTGAATTGACTAAACAGATGAACTTGTTGATGACTCGTGATAGTCGAATAGAGAATTTTTGTGTTTATTGCAATGCATATGGTCATAATTCCTTTTCTTGTATATGTATGAATGCCCCCAGAGTCATGCAAACCAATCCTTATATGAAGAAGCTTAATTTACATGGGAATCCACATGGGGTAAGGCAAAACCAAGAGTGATCCATTTTTCCCCCATTACCTATAATCCAGGTTGGGGAAACCATCCTTAACTTCTCCATTGTGAGAGATCAATGGTAAATTGCAAGACCAATGGGACCACATGGATTTTCAGCAACAAGGACCATCAGGATTCCAGCATCAGCAATACAGACCTTCCCAGCAGCCTCTGCACCACAACAGTCTCAACATCTTACCAAAGAGAAGAAGCCTCAATTGGAAGAGATGTTCATGCAATACATGGCTAGCCAGGACACCGATGATGAAGAAAATGGATGCAAAAATTGATAAGGTTGCTCAGTCCAACCAAGCATCCCATCTTAATTTAGAGGCTTGCAACAGGTTCCAGTTGGCTAAACCTAGTGGCAGAAAAATCGAGGTAAAGTTTCCTGTACTACTGAAGTAACCCTAGGGGAAGGAGCTATGTTGTCACTGAAACGTGGTAAAGAATTTTGAATGAAGGTTTGAAAGAAAAAGAACACACGAGTGTCGAAAAAGAGGAGTGATAAAGAGAAGAGCAAGTGCCTAAAGAGAGTTCTAGTGGATCAAAACCTCACTTCATCTACAGTAAAACCTTATGTACCCCCATTCCATATCCACAAAGGTTACAAAAGAGGAATCAAGACAATAACTTCAAAAGATTATTAGAGGTTTTTTAAAAAAATTGCAAATTAATATTCCTTTTGCAGAAGCAACTTGCCAATATGCCATTTTTATGCCAAGTATATTAAGGAAATTGGTGTCTAATAAAAAGAAACTGGAAGAGTTTGTTACTGTGCACTTAAATGAGGAGTGTAGTGCTATTCTGCAAAGCAAATGACCTCCTAAGCTAACAGATCCCAGGAAGTTTTTCTATTCCTTGCACTATTGGTAATACTGTCATTGATAAATGCTTAAGTGAATCTAGGGTGGTAGTATTAACCTTATGCCTTCAACGCTTTTCAATAAGTTGGAAATAGCTGAAATGAAGCCAACAACATCTCCTATTCAACTTGCTGATAGATAATTCAAGTACCAAGCTTGGAGTAGTGGAGGATATCTTGGTAAAAGTTGGTAAATCTTATTTTCCTGCTGATTTTTTTATTCTTGATATGGGTAGTGACACATATACATTCTCTTATACTTGGTAGGCCATTTTTGTGACAGGAGAGTATTAATTGATATGCCTTTAGGGAAGTTGATTTTTTAGAGGTAGGTACAGAAAAAGAGGAATTCTCTATCTCTAAAGCTGTAAAATTACCAACTTTTGATGAATCATGTTTTTTTGTTGATGTTAATTGAAAAACATTCAAAAGAAAATTTGTTAAGCATTCACCTAGTGAAACACCAACATCAACTTGACTTAAAACCACCTTGCATTGCGGTTCCAAATGACGAAATTTTTGAGTGACAATGTATTCTTAATGTTTCTTAGCCTCATTTACTTCATTGCAAAAGAAGAGAGATGTTGGGAGAACATTGATTAAAAAAAAAAAGTGGGCTTGGGCCATGATTTAAAAATAATTTTGGGAGAGAATCTCAATTGTAGGCAAGAAGTTTGTTGTTTAATCTCCTTAAGCCTTTCCCTAGGGAAATTGAAGTCCTAGAACGGTTGCCTTTCATGGTGACTAAGTTTGTTCGTATGAGGCCATAGGGATTGAAAGAGATAAAAAGAGAACATTTCATGGTTGCTTCACCAAAAGGCAGTCCCGGAAGAAACTGGAATTACAGGGAAGTTTCCTGTTTATTTTCATTTCTCATACTTGCTTTTATATTTAACATTGAGGACAATGTTGAGTTTTTGAGTGTGGGAAAGGGAAAGTTTAGGAGCTGAAAAAAAATTCTGCATTTTATTTATGCATTTTTCTGCAATTATTTTCTGCACCTTTCTTGCAATTTTCTGCAAAATTTTCAGCACAAAAAAAAAAAATTCGTGTTTTTCTTTCTTCATTTTCTGCACTAAAAATCTACATTTTCTGCACTAATTTTCTGCATGTGTCCTTCATTTTTCTGCAATTTCTTTAGCTAAATAAAGTTTTTTAAAAAATATCCGATCACTTGACAATGTTTGATTGGATATACGGCATTTAGTGTTTTAGGGGATGCCAGTAATAGTCAATGAATGTGTTTGGCTGTGGATGTATGCTTGCATAGGTTAGTAGGTCAAATTCTGCGTCACACCGTGAGCTTTGAGGCCTAGAGTTGCCAGTGCCCCACACTTATTTTTTCATTTTTGAGTGTCTTATTTGCCGCTCTTTGATTTGATTACTTCTGTGGATTGCTTCATACCGGATTTCTGAGCTTAAAGTCTTTATATGATGACACGAGAATGATTGTAGGTCATTAGGAGGTTTTAGGCTCTTTTAGCCTTAAAATGACCACTCGCCTAGTACATGTTATTTTTCCCCCCTAGTTGAGGACCATTTTTGGCTTTATACCTGGATATAAGACAGTTTTCTTATTTGCCAGATCCAAAGAACCTGTGCTATAAAAAGAACGCTCTTAACCTCATCTTGGGGGTCATGGTATGTCGATTACTTTCATTATCTGGTGCAATAGATGACCCAAAGTGATGAAGTACTTGGGTGAGATTGCTTTCGAGGATGAAAGTGTCTTCTGTTATTATTTCTGGTTTGCTAATTGGTTGAAGATACTGTTTGTGATCAAAGGCGGAGAAAACTGGGAAAAAAAAAACAAAATTGATATGTTCTAAATTGCTTGGTTGAAAATCTTTGTTAGCACAAACTTTGTGCTCTTGATTTTTATCTTATAAATGATTCGTGGAATGGAAACATTGAGTAGAAATTGATGATTATGGGATATATATTAATGAGTGGTGATGTGAGATGAGAGCCGTACTCTATTGCGGTTCTTAGCTTAAGAAAAACAGAAACAGGAAAAAAAAGAAGGAATGAAAAAAAATAGAAAAAAATGAAAAAAAAAATTAAAAGAAATGAGATCGTGAAAAGTTCTTTTGGGAAATTATCAGTGAAAACGGATGAGGGAGAATGAAGTAGAGATTGATGTTTGTTTTGGCTGAGGCTCATTGTCATTGATTTTAACAAGTTATTGGCTCTTGATATATGAAAATTTATGGCTTACTGGATTCCTTGGACGTTTCTTTTGTATTTCGCCTTACTTATCCGTTTCTCTTCATAAACAACACCTACCCTTGGCCCCATTACAAACCAGAAATAAAACTTTTGACTCGGTGTTCATTCACTATAATCTTTTGGTAGAGGATTGTGGTCGACAAGCAAGCTATGGCAAGTGCCACTCTCAGATAGAGGATGGTGTGGTCCCTTTCTAGTCTGATGGCAGGATATTTCATGCGCGCAGGGGTTGAGGTTGCACAACGTGAGGACTTGCTATTCTCTATTGTCTTGTTGCATTGACTTTGAACTTCATGAAGTATTATGTGTTTACCAATCCTTGAATTGAATCCTAGCTTGACCATTCGTTCATGGTTGGTAGTTTTATTTATTGCATAGTTTGCTTGCGGGAACAAGCCCAAAACCTGAGTGGTGGGGAAGTTTTGATAGCCTATTGATCTAGACGAATTATTTAGATAATTTTTTTAGTTGTATATTTCATAATTAAATTAAGTTCTAGGGTTGATTTTATTACATAGTTATATCTTAAGTTATGATTTACTACTTTAGACTAGTTTAGATGCGATTTTATAAATATTCGGCTAAATTATTGCCATTCTTTACTTCAATATAAATAGGAGTTTATTTTAGCTATAGGGTTAATTTATTTAGTAGTTTTATTCTTAAATAAGTGTTTTAATTTAAGTTTAAAGTAAGTTATTTATTATGTTATAATATAATTGGGTCTTATTTAATTTATTTTGTATCTTTATATTATTTTATTGTTTCTTTTTAAACCTTGCGCAGCAGAAGAAAAAAAGAAAAAGGGATTAAAAGGCTTTTTTTTTTTCATGTTTGGGGGAGGAGGGAGATACTACAACTGGAGGACGAAAAAGGAGTAGTGGAAAAAATGAGAGAGTTGGGGGCAGCTAGCGGCTTCGGCGAGGAAGTTGCAGCCCAGGGAGCGAAAGAGATCATGACTCCATTCGCAAGGAATTTTCGGGAGCTTCAATGCGGCTATCTTATTTTTAATCTTGACATTATTTCTTCCCGCTACTTGCTATTTCTTGTGTTTAAATTGTCCCAGGATGAAGTTTCGTTCTGGAATCGTTATGATATGCGTGTTTGTGGTATGATTTACTTGGCTAGAACCTTAATTTAGGGATTTGGTTATATGCCTTAAGGAGTTAGATATAAGGGTGGACTATTATTCATGTGCTTGATTCTGTCCAATTCAACTTTTTATTGAACTTCGGCGCATCGTAGATATGGTTGTATTTGGTGTAATCTTAAATTGGGAATTGTGTGACTGGCCCATTGCAATAATTCTGCGGCAATAGTGTAGGGATTCATAAGAGGAACTGCACAGGGTGCCAGATCTATGAAGCCTAGACTCGTAAGATTAACAAACAAATGGAGCCTAAACGTAGACATAGCTTGTAGGTATTTCGATGGTGATTGATTGTTGCCTTTAGAAATGAGTCTGTACATTAATGTTGGTGAGACGATCTACTCGACGGTATGATCCAGGTGATAATGTGAACAGGAACCGAGACGTTAGCTCGACGGAGTTATTAGGATATATTGGGAAGCAATTTTCCACTAATCAGTCATAAGAATTAATACTTAGGAGAGTTAGTTAATTATCTAATAGGTTAACCCAAATCCCTAGTCTTCTCTCAATTGAAATTTCATTTGCTATTTAATTCACAAATATTCTATTTTATCACATTAATTCTATTTATTTGAGATTTAGCTTATCAACAATTTGATTATTCAAGATAACAGTTAGTAGTGTTTTTCGTGGGATCGACCCTGGAATACTCCAGTAATTTATACTGTGATTGACTCTTTGCGCTTGCAGATTATAGCAATTATTGATCCTTTATCGTTACCTCGTTGATTCAGTTTATTCTATTGACCTTGTGGTCTGTTGTATATTGTTGAGTATATCTCCTGTGTGGTTTGTCCTTGAGTCCATTCCCCTTGGTTTTTATTGATTAGAGTTGATTGGAGATATACTTATGTATTCCCAAGTCTCAAAAACTATTTTAAGTATCAAATGTATATCTATGTATCTTACACATTAGAGTGGGGTTACTTAGCATAATCAACTAACGATT
>VALG01014860.1:2486-20628 GCA_009835305.1 Ipomoea purpurea | reverse complement strand
TATTTAAGTATGCATGTACTGTTAACTTATGTATACGGTTCTGATGAATTCTTGCAAGCCATTTTTAAACTACTACTTATGGATTGCTAAAGTACTGCATAAAATATATATGTTTATATCTTTATGTATTGCGTATGTTTATGACAGTATGGGTTGGATTTGTTGTTTGTACGCACTATATGTAATTTGTTGAATGTATCTGATTCTAGCTGTATGTAATATGTTTACCGTATCTGTTACAGCATATGCGTTCACAATTATTTGTTTTATCGCTTCCGCTATATTACTGCATATTAATTTAATAATTAATTGTATGTTAAATAATTATGTGATAATTATGTATGTAGATTAATTATGATTCTTTGTAGCCAACATGATTTGTATGGTGGTTTAGAACCCTGTCCCCTAAACTTGATATGAGGGTTCAATCCACTCCAACCATATAAATGAAGCAAATCATTTGGCTTGCATATTAGTGATAATTATGTATTGTGATATTTTATAATATTATTTATTATATTATATCCACTTAACTTGGTATCTAATTATGATTAATTTGTTAGTGACCAAAGTGGCCAAAATTATAAAGTTTTAATAGATATCAAATTTGAATAAAATTAAATTACCCATGATTATGTGATGCTTATAATGAGATGACATCTTTTTTTTCTTTGTATTGGGTAAATTGAAGTTTAATAATTTTGAAATATTTAAGAGTCACCCAAAGGTGATCAATTATTTCATAATTATAAACATGCTAGTGGCTAATTATTTATATTTGATTGCGTTGTTTAGCATATCCAAAGATAGCAAACAAGTCTAGTCTTAATATACTTAATGACCAAATTATATGAATTTTTTTTTTTTGTAGCATCGTATTATGTTTAAAGTTATATGTTGTTTGGATCACCCAGGGAGACCTTCAATGTATTTGACAGTTTATGATTATGTTGAGCTTATTAGCAGCAAAATTAAGGTCCATGAAAATGGACGTGAGTGATACTTTCCTTGCACAATTTATTTTAAACCCTTTGCCTCTCGAGTATGAGACATTCCAAGTGAATTACAATTCTATTAAAGATAAGTGGAATGTGTTTGAATTGCATAAAATGCGAACTCAAGAGGAAACAAGGCTTAAGTGACAAGGATTCACTCAATTAATCTCACGAGTCAGTCAAGGGCTTGTAAGACGTTTGGAAAGAAGAATCATATGGGTAAGAAAGGACAATAAAGACTAATGAGTCCCTTCTCAAATCCACGAAAGGAACACAAGAATGACTAATCTGCAAGAAATCTGGACATTTTCATAAAGATTGCATTAAGTGTAAGGCATGGTTCGAAAAGAAAGATATATATAATATTCAGTATGTTTCGAATCAAATTTAACTGAAGTTCCTTATAATACTTGGTGGATAGATTCTGGTTCCACTACTCATGTTTCGAATACTATGCAGGGGTTCCGTATGACCCAACCCATAAAGCCAAATGAAAATTTTGTGTTTCATGGGGAATCGTGTCAAAGCTCAGTAGAATCATTGTAACTTACCGTTTAATTTTAGATACTGGAAATCATTTGGACTTGTTTGAAACTCTTTATGTTCCTTCAGTTTCTAGGAATTTAATTTCTTTGTCAAAACTGGACTCTTATGGTTTTTCCTTTAAATTTGGAAATGGTTGTTTTAGTTTATTCAAACAAAATCATTTTATTGCTTCTAGTATTCTTTCGATGGTTTATACAAACTAAAGCTTGACAATCTTTTTGCTGAAACTCTATTAACCCTGCATCATTGTATTGGAACTAAACGAATTTAGTGGATGAAAGATCATCTTACTTGTGGCATAAACGTTTGGGTCACATATCTAAGGAAAGGATTCAAAGACTTGTAAAGAATGAAATCCTTCCCTGAATTAGATTTTACTGATCTTAGTATTGTGTGGACTGTATTAAAGGAAAACATTCAAACCACAAATAAGAATCAGCACAAGAAGCACACAGCTCCTTGAAATTATACACACTGATATATGGGACCTTTTGATGTCCCAACTTTCGGAAAGAAAAATATTTCATCACATTTATTGATGATTTTTCACGTTATGGTTATGTCTATTTGTTGCATGAAAATCTCAATCAATAAATGCCTTAGAGGTATTTGTGGATGAGGTTGAAAGACAATTGGACAAAAAGGTGGAAAATTATAAGATCTGATAGGGGTGGTGAATATTATGGAAGGTATACTGAAAATGGACAATGCCAGTCCATTTGCTAAAGTTCTTGAAAAACGTGCATTTGTGCTCAATAAACAAGCCCGGTACGCCACAACAAAATGGCGTTGCAGAAAAGGCGTAATCGTACATTGATGGAAATGGTTAGGAGTATGCTGATTATTCTTCTTTACCCTTATCATTGTGACATATGCTTTAAAAACCGCTGCCTATTTATTAAACAGGGTTCCTAGTAAGGCAGTTTCAAAAAACACCATTTGAACTGTGGACAGGAAAGGAAACCTGGTTTAAGGCACCTTCATGTTTGGGGATGCCCAGCGGAGATACGCATTATATAATCCACATGAAAAGAAACTGGACTCAAGAACAACTAGTGGGTTTTTCATTGGTTATCCAGATTAAATCTAAAGGTATAGATTCTACTCCTACCATACTACTAGAATTGTTGAGACTGGAAATCCAAGTTCATTGAAATGATAACCTAAGTGAGAGCGTTGAACCACGAAAATGGAACTTAAAGAAGTTACAGTGCAAGATTCTCTGATATCTTCTTCTCAAATTGTTTTGGGTGCGACAAATTCTCTACCTAGAGTTCAAATTGCTCATCCTGCAACGGTTGAACAATTTAGTCACTTGCCTGAACAATAAATTAATGATCAACCACTCCATGATGAAGTTACACTAAACCACAAATGATAATTCCTATAGACGTAGCATTAAGATCTCAAAGACAAAAGGAGATATGCTATATCTGATAATTATATGATTTATCTTCAACAATTAGATTTTCAATATTGGAATCAATGAAGATCTAGTTTCATTTTCACATGCTATAAATAGTCTTAATTCTTCTAAATGGGTTGAAGCCATGAAAGATGAGTTAAAATCAATGAACATAATGAAGTATGGGATCTTGTTGGCTTGCTGAAGGTTGTAAGCGAGTTGGGTGTAAATGTGTTTTAAAGACTAAACACGACTCAAACGGAAATATCGAACGATACAAATCCAGACTTGTTGCCAAAGGTTTTACTCAAAAAGATGGTATTGATTTCAATGAAACATTTTCACATGTTTCAAAGAATGATTCATTTAGAATAATTATGGCACTAGTAGCTCATTAATTATGACTTAGAACTACATCAAATGGATGTGAAAACGGCCTTTCTAAATGGACATTTAGAGGAAGAAATTTACATGAACCAATTAACCTAAAGGGGTTTTTTAGTTGAACGAAAGGAACACATGGTGTGTAAACTTAACAAATCAATATACAGACTTAGACAAGCTTCCCGACAATGGTATCTTAAGTTTAATGATATTGTAATGTCTTTTGGATTTACAGAAAACACTGTTGATCAATGTATATATTTGAGGGTCAGTGGGAGCAAGTTTATATTTTTTATTATGTATGTCGATGATATTTTGCTTGCTACTAATGATCTTGGTTTAATGCACGAGACCAAGATGTTTCTTTCTAAGAACTTTGAATTGAAAGATATGGGTGAGACATCATTTATGATTGGAATTGAAATATTCTATAATAGACCACAAGAGTGTTAGGATTGTCTCCGAACGCATATATTAATAAAGTCTTAGAAATATTTAGAATGGAAAAGTTATCTGCATCTGTTGCTCCAATTTAGAAGGGAGATAAGTTCAGCCTTATGCAATGCCCCAAGAATGAATTGGAGCGAAATGAAATAGAAAATATTCCATATGCATATGTTGTTGCCCAAACATGTACCTGATCAGACATTAGCTTTGCTGTTGGGATGCTTGATCAAAATCAAAGTAATCTTGGTATTGATCACTGGAAGGCAATGAATGTGTTAAGATACTTACAAGAACACAAAGAACATATGCTCACTTATAAGCGGTCTGATTAGCCTGAGGTGATAGGATACACATATTCAGATTTTGTTGGGTGCTTGGACACAAGAAAGTCCACATTTGAATATTTATTCGTTTTTAGCCGAGGGGGCTATCTCTTGGAAAAGTGCGAAGCAAACTGTCATTGTTGCATCCACTATGGAAGCTAAGTTTGTGGCATGTTTTATGGCCACAAATCATGGATTATGGCTGCGAAATTTTATTTTTGGGACTTGGAATTGTCGGCAATATTGTCAAGCCGCTAAAAATTTTATCGTGATAATGTCGCAACAGTCGTCTTTTCTAAAAACGACAAGTATACAAGTGGTGGTAAAAATATTGATTTGAAGTATCTTGCCGTTAAAGAAGATGTTTAGGAACAAAGAGTATTGATTTGAACACATTAGCACTAGATTAATATTTGCAGACCTATTAACTAAGGTCTTGCCACCAAAGGCATTTCATGAGCATGTGAAAGAATAGGCATTATTGAAAACTGTTAACATTATGTTAAAGTTTATATTCTTGATATATTTGATACTTAGACTCAATTTAATTTCGTTTCTGTATTAAGTATCATGTTTAGCTTTTGAAGTATATATACATGAATGTTTTATGTCAATATAAACCGGATTTGTCTTTGACAAGATATTATTGTGGACCATCACGGAAAATATTATTATGAATCATAGTGAGTTTGAGATTAATATTGTGATACATGGAAGGGATTAACGTAATTAGTTACATATTACCGCTGTGATTCTTATTAGTTTCTAACTTAAATGATGACTTACATTTTGACCAATATAGTGAAGAAATTAGCTTATGCTATGCATATTATGTTTTACGGTATTATTAAATTTATGAGTTATGAGCTAAGTGGGAGAATGTTAGAATAATTACGATGTGACTCATATTATTAATTATTTTAATGTTTCCCAATTAAGATAAATATTTATCTTTAAATTTAATTATGTGCTATTTTTATTATTGGTTAATTAAGAGATAATATTATAAATTCAAATTCAGACTTCTTATTCTTATTGGATTTGAGGGTGGTTTTGGTGTGGATAGTGTGAGATGGAAGGGTGGCATGGGTTTTCTCTGGGCGAAGAATAATAGTGCTCGTTTGATAAAGTACTCTCATAATCATATCGATCTGGTGGTGTCTCTTCCAAAACAGGCATCACTGGGGTTGACTTGCTATTACGGTTTTGCTCAGAGTTCAAGAAGAAGGGAGGCTTGGGATTTCTTAAAAGTCACTCAAGGACGAACCCGGTCTACCTTGGGTCGTTTTGGGGGATTTCAATGACTTGCTGACACAAGCAGAGAAGAGAGGGAGGCCCGCATCCTGAACGGTGGCTGGAGGGATTTGGGAGGCTTTTGGAGGATTGTGGATTGTCTACTTTACCCATGTTGGGTTATCCTTATACTTGGGAACGGGGTAAGGGGAACCGGATTGGGTGGAGGAAAGACTGGATAGGGCGGTGGCGGATGCAGCCTGGAGGGGTTTAACATGTTAATGCCCGATTATATAACATTCAAACTGTGTGGTCGGATCATTCGGCACTCTTTCTGGATGTATATGGTTTGGGTTTGCTAAGGCGGGCGCGGTGGTTTCCGGTTGAGAATGCGTGGTTGAGAGATGAAGGGTGTAGGGATGTGGTGGTGGAGGAGTGGTCTAATACGCAAGGGCTTGATTTCCAGGAAAGGTTGAGGTTGTGTGGCCGGGGCTCAAGAAGTGGGAGGGGGGGGGCGGGGGGGAGAACATTTTCATAAATATGGTCCAGGATTGAGGCGATTAAAAGGGAGATGAAATAGTTTAAGAGGGCCAGATGGATCCGATTTCCTTGGGGCGTTTCAGGCAGCTTGATGGGCAACTGAGTACTGTCTTGTTGCAGGAGGAGTCCTTTTGGAAAACAAAGGCGAAGCAGCATTGGCTGCAAGGAGTGGATCAGAACACAAAGTTCTATCACCAGTATGCTAACGCACCGAAAACGCAAGAACTCCATTTTGAGGCTTAATGATGGGAATGGAGTATGGAAGGAGGGTGATCGGCTTGTCTCTCTGGTGACAGGCTATTATAAGCAGATTTTTCAGACTAATGGAGACATGGAGACTTTCCAGGTAGATACCTTATCCCCCCCGTGTCACTCGTGCTCAGAATGATGATCTATTACGACCCTCTGAGCCTGCGGAGTCAAGGATGCTTTATTTGCATGGGTAAAGATAAATCGCCAGGACCGGATGGAATGAATCCTGGGTTCTATCAGGCTTTCTGGGATCTCATTGGTAAGGACTTTACTGATTTTTGTTCTTGCTTGCTTATCTCAATCTTCCTTTCCCCTGAATTGAATGATGCAATAT
This sequence comes from Ipomoea purpurea, assembly GCA_009835305.1. Classification (NCBI taxonomy): domain Eukaryota; kingdom Viridiplantae; phylum Streptophyta; class Magnoliopsida; order Solanales; family Convolvulaceae; genus Ipomoea; species Ipomoea purpurea. Next base: position 14,169 of record VALG01014860.1, on the reverse strand, counting down.
TGTTCTAATCCCGAAGAAGGCTGCCCTGAGTTGGTTACTGATCTGAGGCCTATTGCTTTATGCAATGTAGTGTATAAGGTAATGGCTAAGATGATAGCAATCGTATGAAACCGCTTTTGGATGGTATTGTCTCAGAATCGCAGAGTGCCTTTCTTTCCAGGTAAGAATTATTTCGATATACATTCTCATTGCGCTGAAGTAGGTCACTATCTGAGAAGGAAACAGTTGGCCAGGTGGGATAGGCAGCCCTAAGTTAAGATATGGCCCAAAGCTTATAGACGAATGGAATGGAGGTTTTGTGGATCGTATGTTGTTGGGCTTGGTTTTGATGCAAGGTGGGTTGATTTAATTATGTTTATGTAATGTGGACAGTCAGGTAGGGTACTAGTCAATGGAAGCCAAGTGAGGAGATTTTGCCCACAAGGGGTCTAAGGCAGGGGTGATCCCTTATCACCGCATCTTTTATCATTTGTGCAGTAGGGCTTGTTTTATTATTGCAGGATGCCCAGACTAAAGGCGGATTCCTGGCTGTAGGGTGGCTCTGTGGCCCCGCCATCTCTCATCTCTTATTTGCTGACGACAGCCTGCTATTCTTTAAGGCTAACCATGCAAGAGACTATGGAGGTGAAAGTGTTGTTTGGAAGTAAGAGAAATTCTCCGGGCAATCTGTCAATTATCATTAAGTCTAACATCTCTTTTAGTCGTAATACTGCTTTGTTAGACAGGGATGCCATTGCCGTGAGACTGGGGGTCGAGCAGGCGGAGGATTTTGGCAAATATTTGAGTCTCCCCTCAGTTTGTTGGTAGGAACAGAAAAGTTGTTTTTTCCTATGTGGAACAAAAACTGAGACAAAGATTTGGCTCCGTGGAATAAGAGGCTGCTTCTATGGCAGGTAAAGAGGTACTACTTAAGAGCGTGGCACAAGCAATGCCTAACGTATACCTATGAGTATTTTTTTGTTGCCCTGTATCATTATGTCTTCTCTGGAAAGATTGATGAATAGGTACTGGTGGGGGAGAGTACCACTGTGATGGGATACAATGGATGGCCTGGGATAGAATGTGCGTTTCCTAAAAATGTATGGTGTATGACTTTTTAAGAAGCTGCATGAATTTAATTTGGCAATATTAGGGAAGCATGGTTGGGCAGCTTTTAACCAAACGGATTTCCTTAATGCCCCGAATTTTCGAAGGCAAGATATTATCGTCATACTACCCTTTTATGAGGCCTCCTTGGGTGGTAAATCCGAGTTATGTATGGAGGAGCATTATGGCGAGCCAGAGTCTGATCCGTGTGGCTGCAGGCGTAGGTTGGTGATGGTAGAACTGACAGGGGTATGGTCTCACCCGTGGCTGCCTGCCCTTGGAATCTGTTTGTTTAACTAATCATGTTGCCCAACACCCAGAGCTTTTGGTAGTCGACTTATTAGATCCATGATCAAGGATTGGAATAGCGAATAGTTAACTCAATTGTTTGATCTAGGGATGTTGAATTAATATTCCAAATCCCTGTGAGTATTAGTTTCCAAAGATGACTGGTTTTGGAAGGGGGATATTAGGGACAATATACGGTAAAAGATGGCTATAGATGTCAAGGGGAGTTTGAGCTCCACCCCGGAGGAAGTTTGGAATAACATTTGGAAGCTTAGGGTCCCTCCCAAGTGGAGGATTTTTCTATGGAAGGCCTATCTAATATTTTTCCAACTATTACCAATTTGGTTAGGAAGAGAGTAGAAATTCCTAATATTTGCCCAGCTTGTGGGGATTATGAGGAGGATATTATACATATTTTATGCACTTGGTATTTATGCTAGACGTGTGTGGAATCTTTCGCGTCTTTCTAATCCCTAATGTTGATAGCTATGATTTTGTGCAGTGGGTGGAGGCTTGGTTAGGAAGTTCAGCAACATCTGCTAGGTTTCTAAAAGAGCAAATTTGCGGAATACTCTACGAAATTTGGAGAGCCCGGAATATGGCTGTTTGAGATTCTTTTCTACCAACCCCCCTCGTATTTATGTCTTGCCTATCACAATGTTTGGAGTGCCAGGACTACAGCCAATATGTTCAACAAATCACCCACACCGCCTGCGCCCTTAGCTACTGCCTTGCTGCCGCATGCCGCTACAAGCCAAACTGCTCCCCTTGATCAAGCAGCTTATTTAGCTACTGCCTTACTGCCGGCAGGAAATGTTGAGGCGCCAGTCCAGTCCGATTGCGTGGGCTGCTTCACTGATGCGGGATTTGACGACGCGACACCAACTTACGGCTTTTATGTACGCAGCGCACAAGGTGACTTCGTCACGGCTGCTAATGGACCACTCATATGTCCGTACGATCCACTACTAGCTGAAGCAATGGTGATACGAGAGGCCCTATCATGGTTACAAGATCACGACTTTCAGAATGTTGCGGTGTTCACCGGAATTGTGCGACCCTGGTTTCTTGCTTCCGCGATACGTCTATCTACCGTTCGTATCTAGGTGTTATTTTAGACCTCATGTTTACAGTTGTTCCGTTCTTTTCATTATTGCTCGATTAATTTTGTACGCAGAGATGCCAATTTGGTAGCTCATGCCTTAGCAAAACATGTTAGTGCGACTAACGCACGTTCGGTCCTGGAGGGATTATCCTCCACCCTTTGTCTCGTTTACAGTTAATGCAATATGATTTCCTTGGCTTTCAAACAAGAGCATAATATTACATTGGTTTTACACTGCTCATCAGTTTATCTCTCACATTGATGGAATGTAAAGAATAAAGAGTTATCTTTCCACTAATTACTAAAAGCTCTCTCCATGGAAGTTCTTAGTTTGTGAAAAGGCAAAAGGTCTGGAAAGAGAAATCAAGTCTCTAGTTCAAGCAACGCAGGGAAAGCATGGAACCAGATATGTTTGTTAAACATTAATTAAGCATTATATGTGAAATATCATTGTGTTCTAAAGATCCTGTATGCTTAGGGTTTATCTTACTGGAGGTACATTGTGAATTGCTTGTATTGGGTATTACTTGCATTTTCAAATATAATTCTATTCTAAATTGTACTTTTTCACTCAATTTTTTTTCAAATAAACATTATTTTTGAAATTTACGTGGTGAAAATAACATATTATTACTTGTCACAACTAAGAGTAAAAATGCAATCGTTATACCCTGCATTAAGGTACACATAGCACTATGCGTCTCGCGCCTCCCAAAACGGCGTCGTTTTGTTAAGTTGTGTGGGGAGTCTACGCGACAGAGTGTATGTATATTATGTTATATAATTATGTACATTATGATATACAATTATGTACATTTTCAAAACATGATTTTTTTTAGAGCAAGTTAAAAACAAACACAGAAAAACGGAATTTTCAAAAATAAAAATAAAAAATGTAATAATCATTTAAAAGTGAAGAAACTAAAAAATGTAACAATCATTTACAATGCAATGTTTGCCCTGGTTCAGGGTATAAATTGCCGTAAAAATAAGAGTAGATATTAAAATTCTATAATTTCTATGTGATAGAACTTTTGTTTTCAGATGATCATTGATCAATCATTTAAAAGTGAAGAAAATCAGAATGAGAAGGATTACCTCTAAAAGTAGATGACCTAATAGTGCATTAACCCATGTGCAGGCTGCTGCAGCATCAACTAATCCGAGTGGTTTGCCTTTTTATATTTATACATGGCGACATTGTGAAAACACCTCCTACACATATAGCATATCCATGTATTATACACAAAAGTACTTGTTTCAGAATTTTCATTCAGTTATATAACATAATTCAAGTTTTTTCACACTGGCGTGATGAGACTCAATCTCTGGTCATCATTCTTCTAAAATTTCACCCCTATGATCAGTTGAGCTATCCATGCAGGATATATAACATAATTCTTTTTATTACACAAAGGTGAAACATAAACATTTACGTTGATTCTTATTTGGAGAAATCAACACTTTAGTCCCTAAATTGTTTTCCACTTGTCAATGTAGTGTCTAGTTTTCAATTTCAACCAATTTGATCAAAGAATTGTTTAAAATTTCATCAATTAAACTCTTTCAGGGACCAAATTGACGAAATTTTAAAAATGTGGAAGTCACAATTTTAGTCTCTAAAAGGGTTTAATTAACAAAATTTTAAACAATTGAGGGATCGAATTAGTTGAAATTGAAAATTAGGGACTACATTAACAATTGAAAAACAATTGAGGGACCAAAATACAACATAACAAATGTTACTAAGCTAACTTTTCAATTTTGTCCCTCAAAAGTAGGTGTTATTTGTACAAAGTCAAAATGGTAAATTGGAAAATGTAAAGTGATAGTTATATTCAATTTTGGAAAGATGACATTATTTTGGGACAAACTAAAAAGGAAAGTAAGACAGGTAAAATGGGATGGAGGGAGTATTATGGTATGACAAAAGTATTTTTTTTTTTGGAAAAAGTGTCAAATTGGCCCCCTAAGTCGAGTGGATAGTGCAATTGGATCCTCTAAGTAAAAAAAAGCTTCATTCAGGTCCCCTAAACCTGTAAAATTGTTCAGTTAAGTCCAAGTTAATTTGTTTATCAGGTTAAATGCATATGGTGTTGACACGTGTCCTTATTTTATTTTATTTTTTATTAAAAATATTATTTATTATAAATTAATTAAAATAATAATAATAATAATTAAAAAAATTTAAGGAAAAAAAAAAACAGCTACCGGCTATCCAAGCCGGACAGCCGGTGGTTGTCTTCCTTCTTCAAGGACAGCCGTGGTTGTCAGGTCACAACTGTTTTTTTTTTTTAATTATTATTATTATTATTATTTTAATTAATTTATAATAAATAATATTTTTAATAAAAAATAAAATAAGGACACGTGTCAACACCGTATGCATTTCACCTGACAAACAAGTCAACTTAGACTTAATTGAACAATTTTACAGGTTAGGGGAGATGAATGGAGTTTTTTTTCACTCATAGGACCCAGTTGCACTATCCACTCGACTTAGGAGACCAATTTAACACTTTTTTTTTTTTTTTTTTTTAATGTATTTGATATACATGTGCGTAGGAACTTCAAAAAGAAATCAATTGGATTGAGGAAAGAAAAAATTAAAATAAATCTCTTGTGATAAAATTCTCGATATTTCTTTTTTTTTTTTTTGACAAAAAAATTCATTGGAGCTCCTAGTTTTGGTATTAATAATGAAATGTGAATGAACACCTAATTTCTTAAAATAAAATTTAAAATAGTTAACTTAAGGAACATATTTGATGAGAATATGCCAGGACTACCCATATCGTCTATTGAGTCGATTTCGCGTTGGATCGTGAAGAGAAATTCTTTTCGATTTTGGACTCTTTGGACCAACCATACACCGAAGTGTTGATCGGGGTTTGGTTAGTAGTCTACTACTTAGACCTTGGATCGTTCTCGACCCTGTGAGGTTGGACAGTGTAGAAATCCGACCTCTATCACTTGGAAGATTCGACAGCTATTCATATAGGATAGTGAAACAGAGGTTGAAAGCTAGAATGTCAGGAATCTTCAGACATGTGGGGGAAGCAGCAAAGCCCAGCCGGGTCTGCCCCTCTGCATGATCCGGCCACACGTGCCCTACATGCCAAGCTTACATCATGTGTACAACTCAGCCCTCCTATAAATATAGCATTAAATGCTGAGAGAGGGGACTTTTGGCATCATCTAAACGCTAATCTTTTGCTCGAGAATCTTTAACCCATTGTCACGTAATTCGAACTTAAGGACTTAAATCAACAAGTAGATATGAACAGGGTTCTGTACGATCCGACTTCCGTACCTTACATATCTATAGGAATCACCGTATTTACTATATTAATATTAATTAACCATAATACGAAAGCAAAAGTTTGTGTGAATCCGTGAAACAAGTCAGATCAAGATGAAAATGTATAGTAATACTTATATTGAAAAGTAGAACTGGAAATTCATCTTGTTGTTTGCTAGGGCTTGCGAAGGAAGAAGGACGAAGAGGACCTTTTTGCTGAATTTGGGAATTTTGACTTCTTTCAACTTTAATGTAAAAGAAAAAAAAAAAAACTGATTAGGCGCCAACGTTCATGAAAGGACGATATTGCCCCTTAGTCAAATGAAGATTTAACGTGAAAATAACCGTGAACAATTTTAGGTAACGTTTTCGTAATTAAGGGACTAAATTGAGCAAAAAATTAATTAAGAGACTTTTACAGAGAAATTGCAATAGTCAAGAGAACCCGGTGGTTGATATATTTTCATTAATTTATCTCTTTATTTATTATTTAATTTCTAATTTATTTATGAATCGATGAACATATACATGTCTTTGGGACTTGTTGAATTGATAATTGTTGTTAGATGAATTGATTAAATGTTATTAGACAAATTGATAAATGATCCTGACATAATATCTAAATAGATAATATATTTTTTGAAAACCATTTAAATAGATAAATTGATCATCATTGATGAATGTTTTATTAAATAATTAAATATGTTGTTAAAATACATAAATGTCAAAGTAAAAGATTGTAGTTTAATCTTGAGATCCCACCACTCTTACTTCATAGGCTCGATGAAAAAAATTAATCACATGATATATCTCAACTAGTCCTGGGAATCAAATGCTTGTACATTGATTCCCAATACAAGACTAATTCCATATATATCACCCTTTTTTGGTACATAAATGTCATATTATTTAAAAGAGGATTGTTATTAAAATAATAAATATGTTTTGTGGTTCACTTATATATGGAATATAAAAGAAATTTAAGTCCACATAGGTAGCTCAACTGGTCATAGAGGTGAAACTTTGGAAGAATGATCAGAGATTTAGTCTCACCAGCGACAGTGTGGGAGCAACCTCTCAAAGTGAGGGGGTTCTTTGTGCGCAATGAGCACCGGTCTAATCTATGTGGTTCATGTTCAATTGAGTCACCATAATTTACATCCTTCCAAATGCTCTGTCGGACCGGAGTGTGGGGGGCCTTAGGGTTGGGGTTCAACCTTTTGGAATAAGAATGAAAGAACTTTTAAGTAATTATACAATCAAAATGTCCACAAATTTATAATGTGTGTGCACACTCCCACGTCACTAAACATTTTTCCTGCCTCCGCAACCGTCTATAATCAAAGACAACAAAGACAGACGTGTCTGTTTATCTTATGCAAATTGATCTGATCTGAGGTGTATTTCCACAAATCCATGTTCCAATTTTGATGAATTAGGCATCCACTTGTTGAAGAAAATAAAAATAAATTAATAGTTTATAATTATCCCAAAAGGGTGGCCAAATTGGTTCAACCTGATTTTCGTACTAGAATGTCACGAATTTAATTCTTACTAATACCTTCTCGGTAGAGCTCGTCACATAGGTCCCTCTTCCACCACTCTCTAGGACAAAAGCAATGGGTCTTGCCCGCACGAGTTTAGTTCACTAGTTTAGTAGATAATATTTGGGACAAGAGACCAAGGTTCAAACTCAAATTTGTGAACAAATTTGACAAGAATTATTTTTGTGAATGAGTTTAGACAATAATAATTTGGTAAATTTTGGGTTATGTAATTGCAACAATTATTTTGTAAATTTTACAATGATGGTTCATCAATAGAACACTGTAATTTCATCTTAAGAACATGTCAATAGTAAAGGATAATTATAGAACAGTACATGTTATTTAATGTAAAATGAACAATAAGTGTAACAAAAATATACTTCAGCGTTGCCTTTAATGAATCTATCGTGTATGAAAAATGAACTTAAAAGTAAAGTTTTTACAAAACGTATATTTGTCAAATGAACGTGACAGTGTAATTAAAATTATATAATGCTTCAGCATTGTTATAATGAACCTATTGTGTGTACAAAATGAAACTGAAATCAGAACTCATATAGATGATAAAACACTACATGTTATATAATGTCAAATTAACCTAAAGTGTAACAAAAATGATACTTCAGCGTTGTTATAATGAATATATTATGTATTAGGATCAAGCGTTTACCACTTACGGCCAAAAGTTATAGCTACTAGCAAGGTGTAAATATATTCCTTATAACTGTCATAACACCAAATCTTCAGACGCTGGGAAATGCTGGGACTTGGTCTTTTTTACCCTTTTACCAAAAACCCTCAGCCACTGCGGCTAAGACTTGCTATAAAACTCCCACCACATAATATGAAGAATGAATAAAACTCATACAAGAAACGTAAAATACCTCAGAATTAAGGTAATTAAAATTGACATTTCACATTGCTTATGACTATAAGTGTATAAAAAAATGAACTGAAAAGTATAAAAACATACAAGAAATATTAAATCAAAAAAAATACTGAAGTGTATCAAAATGACACAATATATAAATAAATGATTTATATGCCATGATGATAATGAACTATAAGCTATAATTTATAAAAACTGAGGTTCATTTTGAGTAACAATACAAAATATCCAATAATATTAACAATACTACATGAAATAAAAAGCAGCAATTACCATTCTTATTCAGTGCATTTCTATATCTGCTAAATTCTTAAACACAAAAATAAACATTATATAAAAATAAAATCTAAGAATTACAGATGTTATCAATAACAATTAGCGAATTGCATCAATAGTAAACTCTTGTGGATGATATAATCCGCTGAACGCTAAGAATAAACTCAGAGAAAATTTCATTTTGTCCTAATGATTATAGGGTCTCTGTTTATTTCAGTCTTGACTTTTAAAAATGTCAATTAGTACCTTGACTATGTATTTTTGTCAATTTTAATTCACTTCCGGCCAAAATTACTCAGTCAAATTTCACCCGAAATATATTAATGGTAAAAAAATTGGGGGGTATTTTAGTCTTTCATGTATTGTTTTTTCTCATTCTTTCCAATATCCGGCCTTCAATCTCCACCGTCCCGGCTGCCACTGCCGGAATCAACTAATTCCGTCACATACCAATTTTGGTCACTGCTTTTTCTAAATTAAATTAACATCTTTTCTGTGATTCTGTCTGATTGACAGAGGAGTGCAGTTCCAGATTCAACCAACCTCATGTCCTTCGGTGTGAAGGAGAGCACTGTAAAAGACAATTGACTGTTTACGGTAATTCATCATTACAAGGTTTTGCCAGGCAGCGTAACAACTGTCTCCAAATTTGTCCTGTAAATATGTCCATTTAATTATCCAAATCTAAACCCAGAAAAAAAAAAAAAGTTGAACAGGCGAACAGCACTGAAATGCACACTCATATGCCAAATGCAGAGTTTAGAAGAAGCCCTTGAGAAGACTAAAAGGAAGTTGCAAGAGAGGATGGAGAGCAGCACATGAGCATTTCTTAAATGTGTTAAAGATCTATAGTCATGAGCATTTTTTTGGAAGGATGAATGTTCTGATGGGTCGTACAGAAGAGGCTAAAAGAATAGGGTTGAAGGCCGGATATATTGGGGAGAAGGGAGAAAAAAACAATACAATGCAAGACTAAAATACCCTCAATTTTTTTAACCATTAATATTTCTTTTCTGCGAAATTTAGTCGGTAATTTGACCGTAGTGACTAAAATTGATAAAAATTGCATAGTCAAGGTACTAAATTGACACTTTAAAGTCAGAGAAAAATAACAAAACCCTATAGTCATAGGATCAAAATTGAAATTTCCTCAATAAACTCACAACAAAGATGAGAGAGACCAAGCAAAAAAACAATGACAACAGAATTAAAAGCAGTAAAGATTCTTTTCTAAAAAATAAAATTAAACGTCGTTTTAAATTATATAGTCCACACTGCTACATGGACCATGGTCTACAGTAAAATTCACCTACAAACTTACCCCTAAAAGACTGAATCCCCAACCCTAGTGATCTGTAGAGGGCGAAATCATCTAGTGATCTGTAGAGGGCGAAATCATCTAGTGATCTGTAGTTGAAGGATTCAATCCTTGAATTGTGTAATTACAACATTTGAGCATGATTGCATTACAAAATAGAATTTACAATTCACAATTTACAGCAGGTGAGTGCTTGGATGAATTGTTTCTTCTTCTTTTTTGAATTGCCTACTTCTGAGAACCAAACTGAATGCTTTCCAACAAGCTCAGATAACGTCAGTTTCAGCTCAAAACTCAGGATTTGGAAAACCATTGTCAACAAGTTCACGTCTGACATCGCTCTATGAGCACTCCCAGCTAATGGATCTTGTAGTGTTCCTCAAGACTTGCAATTTTACTTTTGGTGTGGGGGGCCCCCTTTGATCCTCCTAAAAACCAAACCACCAGCTCATATATCATATATATAACTTGGACATCCAGCACAACAAGGAAAAACATTACGGAAAATACCTCCATATTTCTTCATCGCTTCACGAGCCAGAGGGAGAGTATCGATAAACAGCCAGTTTGAAGGAATTGAGTAAGAACATCGTCTAAATTCACTGATTAGAAAAGGAAACATCAAAACTGCGAGCACTGTGAGCGATCCACACTACATATCCACCGGGTTTCTGCCGGCTTCTTACATATTGCAACAAGATGGGAATTAGGTCCTCCATCCTACAAAAACAGACCCAATTCTTTACAGCCACTAGAGAATAAGAGAGGATGGTGATAGAGAGCTACAAAGCACAGATCAGATAGACACAAGGACAATTTCCAAAAATAGGGCCGGGTACATGTAAATCACTCCTTTCTTAACAGTTAACACAGTTAATTATTATTATTTAAATCACCATATTGTTGTTAAAATTTATTATAATGCATATCAAGTGCAAATGGCACAATAAAAGATAATAATCAAATAGCCTACAAACAGTCCTCAGAAGTGACAAAGTTAGCCACAAGCCAATCAAAATTTAATAAATAACAGAACAGAATAAAATTTCAGTCTTCAAACTTCAACTTCAATATCACCATCATCTACACTATCCTATATGTTGGGGAAAATATTGTGTGTGAGAAAACAATGGGAAATATAAGAGTCGATCACTTCCAAGTACGTATTAGATACATTCTCTTACAAATATTTAATCACCCTCTATGAGCAACATTAGTCTCAGATAAAACTTGTAAGATACAAAAAGTTTACAAATTACTAACGAGATAATTCAGAGAAAAAGTTAAGAAATTGCCTCCAGGTTTTCTTAAACTTATACTTCATATACGAGAAGTTTTAAAACTTACATTACCACTCTCCCATAGATTATAATTATTGATATACATGATCAGGAATTTATTATATTAAATTAAATTAAAATAATAAAACTAGTCTAGAAGAGATGAAACTTTTCTGGTCTCAACCAGAAGGGCTATCAGAGTTGACTCTTCCGAACTTTTTTGATCCCTAGTCAAATAGAAGAGATCGCTCTATGTCAATCAAAAGCATTATCAGTCAACTCTTTTGGTCCTGGTCAAACTTCTCTTGTGGGAAAAATTCCCAAACTTCTGATTTTTCCAACTCTTCTGGGAAAAACCTCTTCTGATTTTCCCAACTCTTTTGGAAAAAAACATCTAATTTCCCTGGTCAGAAGAGAGAGCTGTTCACTTCTTCTATATAATATATCTTATGAAATATAAAACCCAGAAAATCCAAGAGATAACTCTTCTAAAATATGTCTTTCTGACAACCTAAAAGATTAACTCTCCTGAAAGCAAATCAAAACCCAGAAAACAAACTCTTCAAAACCAACTAAAGGAACAAGTGTCATGG
>VALG01014858.1:23357-40859 GCA_009835305.1 Ipomoea purpurea | reverse complement strand
AAATTCCTTATCTAGATAAATAATTTAAACAAGAATGAAAGTGATAATCTCTCATTTACTTTTTCCATACGCCATCATTTTCTACCCTATAAGTGTATTACCTACATTTATATACTACTACTCTATAGCATATAAAGGTTTGCTATTAATGAGGGTATTAATTATTAGTTATTTTCAATCTATTTTCCTTTATTTATTTATTTATTATGGGAGAGGGATATTCACTAAGCTTCATCTGATGTGGACAGGTGGTATTCATTATTTTTTGAAAGGAGCTTAATATTTTTCTTATAAGTTGAACCTATCATTATATAGTTTTGTAGACATTGAAATTTTGATAAAAATAATTTTTTTAATTAAAATATTTAAATATATTTTGAAAAATATTGATAGCATCTAATTTGTTTAATTAGATAATATAAAAAGAGTTTGAATATATCTAAACTCTTATTTCCTTGGGATGTTGATTTTACCCCTTAAATATGTAAAAGCCAATAACATTTCACCATCAATTTGGTCGAAAGACTAAAACGGCTAAAAATAACAAAGTTAGGCATCAAAATTGAAAAAATTTAAATTAGTGCACCAAATTAAAAGTGATAAGACCTCAATAGTCGTGAGACCAATAGTGAAATTAATTATTATTATTATTATTATTATTATTATTATTATTATTATTATTATTATTATGAGAATAGAATTAAAATTAATGGAAAAAGAGTCAAATTTGCCCCCTTAAATCGATTAGATAGTGAAATTGGATCATCTAATTAAAAAGAAAGCTCCATACAGATCTCCTAAACTTATAAAATTGTTCAAATAAGTCCAAAATTATTTATAAAAAAATAAAAATAAAAACTATTTAAATAAGACACGTGTCAAACAGGGGAAGAGTTAACATGCTAAACAAGTTACTTTGGACTTATTTAAACAATTTTACCAGGTTTAGGGATTAAAGAAACTATTTTTTTTAGTTAAAGAGGCCTCAATTACACTATCCTGATCGACTTAAAGAGGCAATTTAATTAGCCCCTTTTCCAAAAATAATCGGATATTTTATACCTTATATCATTTTCTCTTGTAGTTTCCCGCCCCTATTATGAGGGTATTCTTTTTACTCCCTTATTTTGTGCGTTGGGTTTAGCGCGTAATAGATGATTGCTGGATGTGACAATTCCGTCCCTTGCGTGAAATTGTTTCTTGTCCCAAAAGTGTTGAATCCCCAATCCGATAAACACATGTGAGCAATAAAATCACGATGAACAATGGTGCCCAAGGAATCTGTCCACAGACTTTAGACATAATTTTCACTTGTCGCACTAGGATTTAAACCTTCTGACCTCCTTGTCCTCAAATACTGCTCACTAATAAACTATTGAACTACAGGAGACACATCGGCGGGAGTAGTTCTCATCCAGGGGATCCCGGGTGGAGCGAAACCGAAGATTTACCCTAGTCAGGGTAGCCGGTGGTTGGAGGGTCACCCGCCGGCTGCCCGATCGGATTCACTATTCCGGGCTGCGGGTCGCCCGGGCGGGGGTATAGATGCTACAGATACCCAGACCGCAAAAGTAAGACATTGATCTCAGCCGTCTCCCTTGTCTATAACTCGGCTTGACCCGCGGGGCAATTTAAAATTTTAGGAAGAAAGTTTAAAGAAATATTCCAAGGCACATAGGAGTGTTCGGGTTGGAATGAGTTGCAGGGAGTCCCCCTACCCCCCACTATGATCTATTACGTGGTAATCATCGCAATTCTTCATCTGCCCACACTCCTGAGCAACTTCAATCGGCTAAGAGAAAATTCTGCGAAAACATGGCTGGTCTAGTCCATCCACACATTTTGTGCTTGATCACTAATATAGCAGATGAAACCGACCCATTCAACTAGACAAATTACCAACGGATAAAATACTGCAATCCGACAAAAATCAGCTCTATATTCTCATTCATCTTATATAGCTTATTTCGTAAACCATCAATCCTCATACCTTTTCCCTCCGACACAGACATGCGACATACTCTATCTACCTCGCCTCTCGATTTATACAAAAATACACAAGATAATCATATGCATAAACTCGATACAACATATAGTGAGTTATCATATATACACTTTTCATTATCTACTACCCATAGGGATATAACGATTTGCTCTATTACTATAATGCAAGTTATTATCTGGCACGATTGAGAACCAATACAACCCATCCTATAACCTAATGTTGCTTACAATAGAACATCATCACACAAAGATTAATGGTCCTAAGGATTAGTCAGCACAGACTACCAGTAATGGTCATCAAAAAGTAGCTCAAAATGAATACCATATCAAGGAACATACACTAATATCCATGAGAGGCATGAAACTATTAGAAGTATCCTCCAATGACTAATCGATCCAGTTAACAATATCATAGATTAAATATGGCAAGAATTCCCTAGCACTCCAAATATTGCGAGCAGCCGAAAGTTATAAATGAATAAAGAGAACTATTCTGCATAGAATACAATCACCATCAAGTTATACAACCTATATATAATAATTAAATTATACAACTGCTCACCGCCATTTACACAGTTAAGGCAATTATTATTTTGTTGCACTCTTTTACGAAGCTTTTAATTGAAAAATCTGAGACATCTATACCCAAATATAATTCTGCACTTGGTGTGTGGGTGAAGAGATCGTTACAGTTTAGGATCATGAAGCAATGAAGAACGCCTGCACAGTCGGACTCCACTGGAAGTAGGAGGCGGTCTGAGAGAAAAAAATAACCCACTAGAAGGGAAGTAAAATCCAAAGTAGCTTAAATATTAAAACTAATACCTACAAATGGTTACTCCGTTTTTCATCACTATTTGTAGACCGATTTGGGTGATGTGAGTGGCCCCGCAGACGTAGAAGTGAAGGCGTCCGAAACTGCGTGAACATATCCTGGTGCATGCTTTCCCTTTACCTGTTATTTATTTCAATGTTCGTTTATTATATGAATCTCGTGGGAATATGTTTTCCATCTCATTTTGGCCTAAAATTTGAAATTAACTTAAAGCTCTTTAACGGTGTACTTGTCTCAAGACTCACGCCTCGCAGTTCAGTTTAATACGTGGTGTGAAGTACTTAGCTAGCAATAGTACAGCACAACTATAATTTGCACAATTCGTAACTCGTTAACAACGGCAGCGCCAAAAAGTTGTTGCTGTAAACAGGTGCGTGACAAAAGAGAGAGATTGCAAAATGACAATTATTTTAAATCGCGTATGCAACAGAAACAACATAATATTATCAAATACCAACCGATTATGTTTGATTTATGATCGCAGAAGCCTACCCACCATCATAGAGTAGTTTACTCCTTTGGGTACGGAACACTTGTAATTTCGTGTAAAAAAACCATTAATGAGGCAGAAATTTCGAGAGAATTGGCGAGTTTTATTTAATTTGTAAGAGTCGAATTAAAATATATAAATTTAACCTATACATAGATTGTAATTAATGATAGGATAGTATGATGTTACCATAAATTGAGTCCAAGGGAATTTGAATATCTCATTAATACGGAGTGAAATTGCAATTTGGTGCGTTGCGCAACTCAAATCATAGATAATTGAAATTGTATATGATGAGTCTTCATCTGGAGATGTATGGTTAGTATTTGGGATTCCATGTAAGAATAACAATTTATGTATCCTGAATTCCTCATCGATGAATTCCAATCTTGGGAATGTTTGAAATGTATTAGCGATAAGGTAGTGGATATGATGCCTTAAAATTGTTCGGATTCGTTCTTGATGTTGTGTGATCATATTGGCCTAACACCCGCAATCTTTGTGCCAATTAGCAACAATAAAAAGTGTGACGTATGAATACGTATTATGTGATTCTTATAGAAAATAATAATAATAAAGTGAATAATGAAAATAATAATAATAATAACCACTAGAGTTTGATATCGTAGACTAGTCATATGTATATAATTTACATTATGGATATTTAAATAACCTGAGGATGAGAGTTAGGAAGAAAATACGCAATTGTTTATATAGGGGGGAGTTGATTTAATAGATGTGCAACTCATGAAAAAGAATAGCTATGAGGAATGGTGACTAATGTCTACACGTGTAACCGTTGACTCGTTTCTCCGTTAATTTGAGCCTATTACAATCCATCCTACACCGTGATTTCACTTAATATCCTTGAATTGCGGTTTGCGGATAGTGTCTCATCCATCACATGGCGTCTACTGCGAGTTTCAACAAACGATATGGTTCCACTTTCATTCGCCTACCTCAAATAGGTAGAGTGCGGAGAGGAGAGCGAGGCCGTTCAACAGCTAGTATTGAAAATCACAGCTACACATCTCTCTGGGGGGTCTTAGGGGTATGCCACCCCTACTCCCTCCCACTTGCCTTGCTGTGGTTAATTTGGAATTACCTTAGATTGAATTTCTTCAACTGCGCCAAGCCGGTGAGCAGCCGACGGGCGGCGACGATGCCCGCGCGCGGAGGCAGGCATTTCTCGACATGCCGCCGGAATTTGAAACTTTAAGGTGATGAGTTCTTCCCGATAGGTCGGGACCCACTCTTTCTTTAGCCCTGGTTGCTGTGTGTATCTATGATGCAAATTAGAATATAATGTTAATTTTCATTCACTCACTTCCAAAACCCACCGGCTACCCGAGTCTTCGGATATTTTTCGTTCCTCACTGTGACGTCCCTCTTCATTCTACTTTCCGGCCATTCACGCCATGTTCGCTCCGAGTGATGGAAGTTTGATTCTCGAACGGACCGCCCGGTGTTTATATCGTGCCTAATTCCTTATGGTTTTGTGTATATTTTCTGTTGATAGGGCCGGTGATGCACAGCTGATGATGTGCTTTATTGAGTCGCTTGAGGACTTAGGCATTTAAAGCTTGCCCATGGGTCTATTCCTCCCGTCTTAAACCATAAATTAAATCCCATAGTACTAGTATTCTCGGTTCTAAACGCTAATGGAGCTACTCCATTGACCTAGGTGGAAAAAGAAGTTTTATCTATTGTCTTTTATATTCTCCAACACTATGGGTATATAGGATCAATAGTAAGAATAAGGAAGAAATGAAAATGTGATTTACTAGCTCCATTTCACGAGCGTGACGAAGAGTTTGGAAATTTTAATGGGAGGAGGATTATGTATCATTCGGTGAGCAAGCTATAAAGCTAACAAGCTAAATCATACCACACCTTCCAGTTGTCTATCACCACAATAGACTAGATATAAGATTGATAAGTGTTGCATGTGGCTTGCTAATGTGTTAATATTGCGCCAACCTAGCAGTAAGTGTTTATCACCCCCAAATTCCGGATTGCAGCATAATCGAGTAGTGTATAGTGTTAGAATGCCAGAGAGACAGACGAGTTTCATGAACTGGCATGGACTAGGTCCAATAGAAGATGAATTAAAAACATTGTAATCATTACTCTTGGGCCGCGGTCCCACTGTTTGGTTGGGGCGATCGAAAACGTTTGCTATACGATCCTTTAGCGTGTTTCTGTCTTGCATATTTAACTCTATATAGGCTGAGGGTACACGCGCGAGAGAGATTAATGATCACTAATCTGCTTGGGCTGCGGTCACTGTTTGGTTGCAGATCAAATCACAGTATGAACCTAAATTTAGTTTCAAAAGAATAGATTGATAGCCTTTGATCTGGCAGTTCACTTCTGGCTACACTGGAATCGAGTACATGTCTAATGGGATCTTCTTTTTCAAAAGCCGATGTGGAAACAATTAATTCTGTAAGTATTTTGCTGTAATAAGATTAATTCCCTTCCGCTGATCCCCTGAAGAGTTGGCAGATACGTGTTATTTATAGTGAATTTCCGTGTTCTATACTTTTAAATTTTTAATGATCGATGTTTCATACTACAACTGTTTTTTTAACTGATATTAATTAATACTTTGTGAATTACAGTGTTTATTTCCTCAATACATCTTGCAGATGAGTGACACCCTTTTTCTTGTTATGTCCTCTTTCGATCAAATTCAGGTTAGTTCACCCTACTGTAAATATGTAGAAGCTAGTTTGCTTTTCTTTTTAATACAAATTATTCGAAATAATGTACATTTGCATAAAACTTATTATATTACACATTAATTATAAATAATTGTTTACCTGCCCTATTTCAGGTCTAAAATTGGGATTAATTCATGCGTTACCAATAGTGTCCCGCCTTTCGAGAATTTGGTAGCAGCTACATATAGATGGAAACAAGGTAGTCATTTGCTAATATGTTTTAGTGTATTAAAATAAAAATTATAATTTCATCATATATGCATGCTGCATGCATATTGATCTATCTATCACACTTTGCAGACTATCTTTAAGTGTTCGCTGATTGGTTTATGATCGATCAGCCGTTAAAATCATTAATCATCCTCTGAAGGAAAAAATTGCTCAGACTATAGCATCGTAATTAAGAAGAATGGACCTGAAATGTTATTTGAGTTATGATGTACACTGCTTCCTTCAAAGAATGGAATAATTGATTCGGCCATCCCTTCTCTCTTTGTTAATTCCAAAATTGCATTAGGGATGGGCTGCCATCTAATTGTTATTATTTATTATTAATTACAAATGTTATAGTTGATATATCTATGTTAGGCTAATATATAATTGTGCCTCACTATTTTATGACATATTCTAGTATGGTAGCTATTTCTCATTTCATTTGCTATTAAAATTTATAATAATTCCACCGCAATTCATATTGGCAACATATAAAAGTTGTACATTTTATTCAAGGTTTCATTTAGAAAAAGAGAGTTGTAATATGATAAAGATTGTATATTATATATACTGCAAATGTATTATAAGAATTTTTTCAAAGAAAAAACTAATAATTAATTGATTGCAGTATATTTCTCAAATAAATAATTACCTGGAGTATCGGATTAACGATCCATGGGGAAGCGGAGTGTATTAAGCCACTACTTACTAATTTATTTATTCTTGTGAAAGATGGAAGACTGACAAAAGATACGCATTGATATCTCAACCAAAGAAGCTAACAAGGATATTCTTTGTTGTTGACATTTCTTTGAATTCACATGCCCCAGCTAGCTAGGTTGAGGTTGATAACAAGAAGTAAAAAGAAAAAATTCCAACATGAAAAATTAGCATCAGACACCAGTGTGGTTTGTCCTGTACATTTTCCCGAAATACTTTCAAAGGATTCTATACAATAATTAACTAAATAAGAAATACATATCTGAAAGATATAATGTACTCTAAATATGAGGTCATATCAATCTTCTTGTTAGAGCTATAACTATTGTTACACTGAAGGACGTATCCCAAGTATCGAAATTACCTCAACATGCATGATGTCTTTAAAGATGAAAAAAATATGAAATGTCCAATAAGAACGTAAAAATAAAAGAATGGAAAAAATAGACCACTCATTTAGATACAAAAAAAAAAAAAAAACAAAAAAAAACAAAAAAACAAAAAAAAACAAACAAACTTTGTTAACTAACTATATTCTCACATCATTCTTAGAAAAAAAAATCATTCTATTATATGCTCTGATACCAATTTTTAAATTTGAATATTTAAGAATTTAAAATGTGACATTGCATGTTCTGATACAAAATTCATGATGAAGTGATAAATTGCTCTGATAATCAATTGTCCCCAACATGCACCTCCTAATTCTATTATATCCGCTTCATTGCTGGGCAATACAATATACTGACTTGATGGCACAATTATAGAGTTAATTCCAGCAATGGCTCCCGACTATGCGATTTTTTAAAATTGTCCTCGACTTTTAATTTGGACCAAAAAGTCTCTTGACTTTCTAATTTGTTCCAACAATGACCCTTTTGTTATCCATCTGTTTGTTAAGTGTTAGTATATGGGCTAAAATGGTCTTTTCCATAGTTTGTCTTCTTCTTTCGTTCAAGCATACCAACACGCTGTATATCAATTACTGGGGAATAAAAACGAGAGGTTCATGGCTCTCCAGATCCACCGCCACTCCAACAACACTGTATATCATTACTGGATTTTGCATGTTCATGGGAGATTCATTAATTTCTTCGAAATCAAAGAAGCAAGCAGCTTTATCCAGTGTTCTTGATCATATATGAATCCAGAGAATATATAGAACAAATATATATGTATTCTCATTTCTTGAGCGGCCAAAGAATGACATGAAAACACATTTCCTAAATCCATGGGAGTGTTAATATACAAAATGATAGTATGAAAAAAAATTGGATTTTTAAAACACGGAAAATCCACCAGCTTTTGATATTATCATTGCGACATTGCCACAATTCCTGCTCAAAAACATGAGCGGTGAAATTCGCCGACGGGGCTTAATCGTTTTTTATTTTTTGCTTTTACTGTAAACAATGGTGACCTCAAAACCATAAGCGTCTACGAAGCACGAAACTAGGCATCTTTCTTCTTCACACGCGGCTGTTTTGTCATCCCTTTCTCCGCCGCTTCCTCCGCAGTGAGTTCCTCCAGTAGCAAACTCTCCCTACACGCACCCTTTGGGTTCTGGCCCACGGGCTCCGCTGTCTTGGCCGCTTGCGCAGGCAGCGGAGATCGAATTTATTAACTCCGTCGCCCCGATGTCGGAGCAAACCTCCGATCCGCCGTCTTGGCCGGCTGCACAGGCAGCGGAGGATTCGAATTCATTAACTCCGTCGCCCCGATGTCGGAGCAAACCTCCGATCCACCGTTCACAACCGAGTTGTTGCAGACCAACCCTGCTTTCGCGGAAACTCACCGGGCGTCCAATGTCAACTTCCTTGTTTCACATACAAGTTAGAAAAGATATGAATATAAAATTCGATCTTGATACAAATTATTCTATTATATGCTCTGATACCAATTGTCAAATTTAAATATTTAGCTAGGAATTAAACATGTGACATGTTCTGATACAAATTTTCATGATGAAGTGATCAAAAATTCTGATATCATTTGTCTCTAACATGCACCTCCTTATTCCATGATATCGCGCTTCATTTGTTGGGCAATACAATATGGCTGCTGAGAGCACATTATATAAGTGAACTTTGGATTATATAGAGTGGTAGTGGGTATCAAATTTTTAAAAAGTACTATGCAAAATGAATCAAAACAAGCATACCTTTCGACAAAATAATAATATAATAATAATAATAATAATAATAATAATAATAATAATAATAATAAATAATCAATTGGGCTAAAATATATGGTTGAAATTGACTGCCGATAAGTGATGAAGACTAAATGGTTCATTCCATCAATGATAATTTTTTGAGAAGCACATTAGTAATTGCAAAGGCAAAATCGATGGTCAGCATTAGCATTACGGGGTACCAGGCTACACAAGTCTTCATCTATTTGCCTCTTGATAAAAATTTCTCGACTTTCTGCTTAACAATGAGGCTAAAACAGGCATTGGAAGCTCTATATATATAGACTTCTGCTCCGTGAAAATGAATATAAGCTGAGGTGAGACTAAATTCTCCTAATCACGTCATTGCTTTGAGGCTATAAAAAATTGTCATTAGTTTAGAAACATATACTCCCCATTTCCCATTCTTTTGATCGAAAGAAAAGTAATGACTGTAACTTTAGAGATTTTATTTATCACTATTTAGGATTTTTATAAATTGGGCAAATGTGTCGTTCTTTAACTTAGTTATAATAATCAAACTGATATCCTAATTCATTTTATAAAGAATATATATTTTTGTCTAGATATATAGCAATTTTGTCACTTTGAAAAAAAACATAATATCATCGATTTGTATTTACACATTATTGAAAACCTCTTTGTAAATGACATTGGTAATCGCAACACAATCTTGTACATCATTGTCTAGAGTTAACACCTTCAGGCCATCAGGATGGGGTGACTTGGAAAAAAGCCACGTACAATTGTTCCTGGATCTAAAATCCTTTGTTTTTTGCAAGCAATAAACCCAACATGAGTGTTTTTTTTTTGTTGTGACCTGTGTGGATTTAGGTACATGGCATTATTTTCCAAGCATCAACGGAAATGTTGGTTTACGATTACTTGAAAATGTTGGAATGGGAAAGGTCTTCCTATAAAATTCAAAAAACAGTTGGAGAAAATTATAGGTGTTACTTTAAGATTATATGGACCCTTCGATTTCTAACGACCAAAATTTTAACTACTTATCCTCGAACGAATGGAGATATAATTATCTGATAAAAGATTCTTTTTAAAGTTGACAGAATTAATTAGGTACAAAAAATCAAGAACTAAATTAGTAATTCCACTATAATCAAGGACATTTTATAATTAACTCTTCAAAATATATCCCCAAACAAAAATGGTGATAAGAACGTTCCAGATTAGACATGGGACAACGGTGATGCTAATGTGTTGCCTGCTGTTGGTTGTGGTTTAAGTGGAACGTGGTTGAGGCACGTTAGGCTGGCTAGGTGGTTGGCAGTTAATTAGGTTTCGACTAACCTGAAAACAACTACATTATTTACATTTACTATCCTAAATCCCTTTATATTGTTACAATTATAAGTTAGCATTAACTCTGTCCCTCTTCAATTATACGTTGATGATATTTATGTGAGTTAGTCGCAATATCCCAAAATAACAATATAGACAAAGGAGTAGTTATGATGTCTATGTTCACATATAACATATTAACATGTGCATCGACCTTTTAACGTCAATGTAAATTATATTATGAAGACTACCTACAATCCAAACTATTTAAGAATTCATGAGTGTTATATATCCTATAATAGATTCACTATCTGATTCTAGGTGTAGTAAACGTGAGCCGAGATGAGCATCGAGCCTATGTAGGTTAGCTTGAGCTCAGATGCTTTCAGTATATATATATGTTAATGAAGGCTCGGCTCGAGTTACGGAGCTCGACTGCGATCGAGCTCAAGAATGATGCTTGAGCTCGAGCTCAGGTAAGTTTCTGGGGCTACTCATATTCGCTCGAGCAGACTTTCGAATTTTCGGAGTTCTGGATCTCGACGTTTCGGGAGCTCCGATTATTGACATTTGAACTTGACCTATTTTTATATAACTTTTTGGATTTAAAATTTTCAAAATCACATTTGGTATTCCAGACTATACAAAAATGAGGGAATTCGGGTGGTTGTTGTAGGATTAGTGAAGTAAATGAACAATCGTGATATTATATTAAAATATATGTGAAATTATATTTTAATGAATTATGTTATAGTAGTATATATGTCTAAAAATTTCAATTTTCAAGCACCGATTAATGCGTTATTAACGCATTTAAGATCGTTTGGTTTAATTTGACACTCAACTCGACTGAGTTTTTCCATTTGACAAAAAATATATATTTTTTTGTATTTTTTTTTTCTTTGATAGTCTTGAAGTAAATGAAAATTTTTTTTTTTTTTACTTCACCATGATCCACACCATAACAATCGTTATGCTATGGACCCGTGTCCAGCATACATTATGGACACGGTAACGTGCCGTAAATGGCAACGTTATCTTTCACCAGTTTTTTTTTTTTTTTTTTTATAAATTTCAGACCGCTTCTTTCCTGATGATAAATCATACATTTCGGAGTTTCCTGTCAATCAAGCTTCCATTTCTTCTTCACACAAAAGCTCTTCAACGCTCATTCTCCCATTTTCATAAGTATAGGAGCATATGTTCATAATTTCATCACTATATGTCCATAACTCAGAGCTCTGTGTTCATAATTCCCTAAAATTGTACACTCATAATACCATAAATGTACATTATAATTCCGTAAATGTACATTCATAATTCAATAATTGTAAATTCATAATTTTTGAAATTCTATGTTCACAATTTTAGAACTCTATGTTCATAATTTATATCACTATATCATAATATCAGAGCTCTATGTTTATAATTCCATAATTGTACATTCATAATTCCATAATAGTACATTTATAATTTCATAACTGTGCATTCATAAGTCCACAAACGAATAACGCTGTTAACGGCGAGACAAAATCATTTTTTTAAAAAAATTAAAATGCCATCGTTTGGACTCGTGTCCACCATGCATAGTGGACACGAGTCCACTGCATAATTTGCCAATCGTTATGCCATGGAACCGTGTTCACCATTCATGGTGAACACGGTTCAACGGTGTTAGTGCACCGTTATCTTTTTCTTTTCTTTTTTTCCTTTTTCTTAATTAATTGCGTGACTTTCTTTCTTCATTTTCACATTTTGCGGTTTCACTATAATTTGATGAACAAAGATTTCGGACATTCATAAATTATAATCATGCCTGCACATCATTTAAATCGTCCAAAATCACGACATTCATAATTATGAATCCACCTGCACATTCACTTTGGAACCATGCCCTACACATTCACTTTGGAACCATGAGATTATGAATTTTCTGTTATAAGATTGCTGAATGAAAAAAGTTTCTGTATGAATTATGAATTTTCATTATGAGATTATGAATTTTTTTCCTGCTTATGCGCATTATGAATTTTTTATTTTATTTCATTCATCATAATTTCAGACATTTATAAATTATGATCATTCCTGCACATTCACTTCGGAACATGCCTACACTTTTTGGATTTCTTGTGTCGAAATCACGACATTCATAAATTATCATCCATGCCACGTGACCATTTCACTTGGAACGCATGCGCTACACATTCATTTGGGAACCATGAGATATGAATTTGTCTTATGATATTATAATTCTGTTATGCGATTATGAATTTCTGTATGATTAGAATTTTGCTTTATGCGATTATAAATTTTCTGTTATGAGATTATGAATTTTATTTTTATTCATAATCTCATAAAAGAAATTCATAATTTGATAACGCGCGCCGTTAACTTCACATTCGCGAATTTTATTTTATTTTTGCCTAAAAACGACATCGTTTGACATTACGTTCACCATTCTCGTGAACACGATTCTATGGCATAATTTGCGATAATTTGCCAACACAATAATGATTGGATTGTGTTAGTGATAGATAATTCTTTGCCCACTTTAGGCCCAACAAATTCTTATCGGAAGACTGTGTTAAGCCTAGTTCTCTATAATGTTGCCGAGGCCTAAAGTAATCCCCAACAAATTAAATCAACCGACCTTTGAGGTTTGAGGAAAATTATATGTATGGATCATGGGCTCACATTGAAATGTGGATCATTGATAAATTTAATTATCTACATGTATATTTTAGTAGGTGTATTATGATAAGTATGTAATCATCCATTTATTACACTGTTAAGTTTCATTGATAATATTATTTTATTTTTTCAATTCTATTTATAGTACGACATATCAGTTTCATTCATATACCATTACAACAAAAATTTTATTTAATTTATTCAATTTTATTTGAGAAAATACATTATTGTAAATAATTCTATTTTAGTTTCTTTTCCACTCATTAGTTAATATTTAATAATGATAATTAATATTATTTTAAATTACACTTCACGTTCATTGCAAATATTATAATTATGATATTTATATAGGTATTATTATTATATATATGTTTATATATATTTATATTTTAAATTATATTATTTTTTTTTTTATATCCTATATTATTCGTTGTGACGGTTGGACACATCCTTAAGCATTAAAATGGCCGCACAACAGTATTAACTTCACGCATCTTTATACTGCGCTCTATTATCTTGCATATCTATATATATCATATTATATCTACACACTCTTATATTCTATCACTAATTTTACCACATTAAGCATATCCACTACGCCTATCCTATAAGTTTCAACTATATCTTATCTCATCTATTATAGTTACTTTATCTTATCCCACGCACCTTAAGCATCTTACCCCACGCCCTTAAGTTTTATTCTACTTTTTCTTTTATTTCATTAAGTCTATATCTCTCTAATCACCTTAATTTCTTACCTTAGATGGCAAATATATATCCAAGCAAATTCTAAATACCAGATTTAAATCTATCTATTACCTATCTATATTTCTATATCTTTCTAACCTATATATATATATATTATATATTATTATATATATGATATCATTATATATAACCAAACGAATCAAACGTGTGAAGTGAACAAAATTCCTTAGTATACTCATAACTTCACGACTACCAGAGTACCAGGTGTCATATTTTTTACTCCCCCCACCTGCAAAAATAATTTGCATCTTCTTAGTTTTTTTGTTTTTTTTTTTAATTTTTTTTATATTAATGGTGTTGCCATCTAATTGATATATGTAGCCAGAGTATCGATGCAAATTTTTGTGAGATAAAATACATTCTTTAATATCGGTTTATGTTATTATTTATTGATCTATGTGAGACAAAGTATCCCAAAAAGTCCTTATCTTAATTTAATCTATATATATATATTATTATAATATATATTATTGATTATATTCTATATAAATTATTTGCTTCCTGCTGAAATGAAATGCAGAACTTTATATTTATTAGATTAGGCCTTACTTATAGCATCTAAATATTTTCTTTTACTATAGTTTATTATTTTGAGAAAACATACTTTTATAAAGCATGCATGTATGTACACGCTATGCAAATGGTGTAAAAATTAGTTATATTATATTTTTTCTTCTTATCTTCTTCCCCGCATTTCGCGCACAAACAAACGTGCCAGCATACCGTCGACAGCGCAATCGCTGACGCAGTTATATCTTTTTTTTCAATCCCTCTTTCTTCTTCTCTGTTCCCCCATCTCTCTTCTACTTGGCTTCTTAAATATTGCGCAAGAAAAACAAATGATATATGCTCTACCATAAATAAATATTAGAAACCCTCTTTCAACCCTATTTGCCAACTTTCACTTGGAATTATAGATCACCCTCATAAGCTTGCTTACAAACAATTTGTGTTTTAAAAAATCATTGTAATTAAATGTCAAATGTTAAAGCCACTTTTCACAAAACGTATAATTAAGAAGTAAGAAGTGATCATGTGCAGGGGGGATATGAATGATCCATAAAGGCTTTCAATATATTGAGTGAGCTAAAGTCAATTAACTTTTTGTCATTTGGTATAAAAACACACGCTAAAAGGAAATGATTAGCAAACACAAAAGACATAAAACATGAAGCCCACAATCAAGGTCAACTTTTACTTTTGTTCTTTTCATGCTTTTACTTAATGTGATACATTGGATTAAAAGTCATACCATTTTGAGTTAACCATTAGGATATGTGTATATCTTTTACTACAATTTCACTTAGATTCAAGGTAGGGGACCATCCTATTTTTATTATTATTATTATTTTAATCATTGCCTTTCACAGCATATATAGCCGTTTACTTTTCCTGTATTATAAAAATATTTACCCCTTAATAAATGGTTGTTAGCTGATTTGGTTAATTAGATGGTATAACTGTACTAGTTGATAACATTAGTTAATTGTAGAAAGATGTTTGGTAAATTAGCTGTTAGCTAATAGCTGTTTGGTATACATTTTTTTTTCAAAAAAGCTATTTTAAAAAGTTGTTTTGAGTAGCTTTTTTGAATTTTAGCATTTTGGAGTTACAAAAAGTTAATTAACCAAATATTTATATTGATTTTTTAACAAAATCAAAAGAGCTATTAGTGGTCAAATAAGCTAAAATTGACATAGGCTAACTATTTTTCCAAACATGTGCCATAGTGGTTAACTGTCCTTACTCATGATTCACCCTTACAAGATGATTGAACCACAATCACTGACATAAGATTCACTTTTAGTATATTGAATATTCATTTTTAACACATTGAATGTTCTTGTTTACTGTACTGAGGGTTTATTATTAAGTATGTTTTTAATATAGTTAGATTTCATTTTTTTGTTATAATTTATAGCTGAAAGTCCACTTTTAGTCCCCTTTTTATCAAAACATTCCCTTTTTGACCCGAATATTATTGTGATATGACCAATTTTGGTCATCTATCAATAAAATCGTTGAAATTTGTTAAATAGGACAGTTTAATTTTGATCTTTTTAATACAAAGGGCATGTATTAACCCGTTATATATTTTATGTTTATTTTTTGAAAAAATTCATAATGAAGAGTGAAATGCTATTGTATTTAACGCAATTTCAATAATTTTTTTGATAGAGGACCAAAACTGGTCATGTCACAAAAATACTAGGATCAAATAAGGATGTTATGGAGAAGAAAAAAAAAGTAGACTGCCACCTATAAATCTTAGACAAAAAATGGAATTAACTCTTCTTAATATACTAAAAATAATAATTTATCAATTATCTATATTGCAATGTGGAGTATGGACTATGGTACGGTCCACAATATAATTTGCCGGGCACCACTAAAATTAGTTACCCTACAATTTATGGGAAAAGCATGAAATAAGAAAATCAGTACCAAAATATATACTGGATGAAGCAACTAAGTCGGCAAGTCAAAACGTAAGATGAGTTGTGGAATGACGTAATTAATATTAGTTTTTCATAATTATTATAGATGAAAATTGCTATTTGCCAACAAATTTTATCACATTTCATATTGAGACGTTTCAGAAGATAGTTGTACCATTAGATAAAATGTAATACTTCAATCATTAAACATTGGTGTGAACTTATTGAACAAAATTATAGAGGTCCCATTATTGATGCTTGTAAACTTCTTATTAGCTCTTTTGAACCCATTATAATTTGCTATGTTCGTAGATCAAGGAATCAGACAACTCACTTATTTGCTCGAGTTTCTGGTTCTCAATTTGGTCCGAAGGTCTGATTTACTGTTTATCCTATTTGTATTCAGAATTTATTTCTCCAGGCCACTATTTAAAAACTTGGTCACTTATCTTTTTTTTAAAAAAAAAGTATAAACACTAATAATTAATAATTAACTTTAATATACCAGTAACAAAGATAACAACTTAAAAGGCCAGACCAAATATGTCATTTCTATAAAAAATAAAAAAAATAAATCATAACTTAGTGCCTCTTAGGGCTTAGTTTAATTGATTCGTTGCCTAACTTAAAGTTCATAACTGTAAGTGACATTAAATCTCGCACTAAGAGCAAGGCTTGCAGGCTTAAAATTAGCATGACGAAACTGGGATTACCTAAAAAAAAAATTTTAGTTTTTTTTTTAAAAAAAAAAAAATCATAACCAAGACACCAATCTTACACCACTTGTAACTACAATTCACAGAAAAAATAAATAAATAGTTCTCATTTTAAAAGTATTGTACTAGATGCAAGTATACAACACAACATGATAAATAAAAAATAAAAAAAAAAAAAGAAAACTACACACACACACACACACACACACACATATATATATATATATAAAAGGAAAAATCCAACAAAGTTGGTAATAAAATTATTGATTTAGTAACCACAAGATTATAAATTCCGATTCTTCGTGCACAACAGGAGTGATCGACTGGGGTTAACTATTGGTAGCCACAAATTCGACTCTCAGGTTGTCACCTTGGCAATCTAATCTTTTGGTAAATTTTCTGTTAAAA
>VALG01014858.1:8847-23278 GCA_009835305.1 Ipomoea purpurea | reverse complement strand
CCTGTCAGTTTTAGTATATTGGTATGTTATGTTATGTTGTTTATACGGAGGACCAATATACTACGTTGTCATGTTTCCTTGTTTTGGTGATGCCTCTTCAAGTGAAACATTATCTCTACTGCTCAAAATACTCAATTTGCCAGTGCCAACTTTACTTTGCAATATAAGGACTCAATAAACTTTTTTAAATAAAGTAATATTCATCGTAAAAAGGAGCAACTTTTAAATCTCCAGACCAGTTATCCCACTTAAAAGATGTGTCTCAATTCATAAGGGAATTAATCAGTGTGTTCCGGATGGAAAACTCTGAGTATACTAAAAAAAATTGTAAAAAGGATAAGTTTAATAAAAAAAAAAATTATGAAAAAACTCACAAATGCTGAAGTGATGTTATTACTATTACAGGACGTTGGTTGGAGGGATTTTAAATTCCCTTCCCACTTAATTCCCACCTAATCCAAAGGCCATTAAATTCCGTAGTTTGATTGGGAGGAATTGCAATTCCATGGAATGCAATTCCCCCATTTCATGGAATAAATTCCATGTCCCCTGCGTATTTTAATTCCTGGAATTTTAGGAAGAAAAAAAAAATACTGATGAGACAAAATTACCATTCCTTTTTTAACCTAAAATGAATGTTGATCTTTCCCTTTTAGCAACAACAATGGCATTTGGACTTTATTACTTATTATTCCCTTTCAATTCCCATGTATACCAAACATTGAATTGAAATTTCAGTAATCTATTCCTGTCAACCAAACACTGGAATTTAATCACTTTATTCCAGTATTCAATCCATTAGAATTACAATTCTTCCCCATAATCACCCCCCTCCAACCAAACGCCCTGTTAGAGTTGCAATTATGATGGTTGAAACGTGTTCACATGCGCATGGTGAACACAGGGATAGATCCATAATTTCTAAACTATAGATTCATAAATTTTATTTATTTTTTTGAAAACGTAGATTTCATAATTTTGTTTTTCATTTGTTGTTACAGATATTATGAACTACAGTACGGAAATATGAATTACGAGTATAGAATTATGAATCTACAGTATAGAAATTATGAATTTACAGATTAGAAATTATGAATCACAGTACAGAAATTGATAATCTACAGTACAGAAATATGAATTACAGTATAGATGTTATGAAATCTACAGTATAGAAATTATGAATTCTACAACTTAGAAATTATGGGATTATCCGTTAACAACAAATGAAAACAAAATTATTGAATCTACGTTTAAAAAAAAAAAAAAAAAATATGAATCATACAGTATAGAAATTATGGATCTAGCCATGTGTTCACCATGCGCATGGTGAACACGTTTCCACAACATAACTATTGTATTAGAGTTGTCACATTTGTCATATTTATAAAACAAATTAATTTCCTAGAGCATTCTTAATAGAGATTTTTTATGTTTTTTGAAACAGTAAAAAAAATTTAGACAGTCCAATTTTTCTCTTGCAATGAATGATTTTTGTGGGATTGCCAGGAGAGAAAAAAATGAAAAACTAGGCACTTAAAACAAAAAAAAAAACAAAAAAAAAAACAAAAAAAACAAAAAAAAAAAACAAAAACAAAAACAAAAAACAAAACAAACAAACAAAAAAAAACAACAAACACAAACAACAAAAAAACAAAAAAAAAAAAAAAAAAAAAAAAAAAAAAAAAAAAAACAAAAAAACTATTGAAGTTGCTCTTATATTATTTAGTTTACAATACTCAAACTTTGTGCATAAAGGGCATTAAACCGTATCCTCAATCATCCACGGATACGATGCTCGACCTTTGCTAATTGCTTTTGTATTAGTTTGATTTTCTTCTTAGTTATATTTCTCATATGAAAAACAAAATATTCTCAAGTTGATTAATGCATGACAATATGTCACCACCCACATTTGGTAAAACTATTGATTTGTCTTGCAATTAATATCCTATCATGACCGTGTGTCTCATTGTGATTGATTGGTTATTCAATATAATCAAAAAAAAATTAAAAAAAAAATTGACTTCAACTAATAACATATATCGAAGAGATGTTTACGGTCAAATTAATTCAATTATTTTCTTAATTTTTTTGAAAATCAAAACTTAATGCATTAAATCCAATAAGACAGTTAACAAGAAAAGTTGGAGGGGTATCAAACCACTCCTCACAACCTGTCTCAGAATAGGTCTCCTAACCACAATGTGGGCAGCACACACCATCGCAGATCGTTTAACAAACTGAATTGGACATCCTCTATAATAGACGTCAATTCTTTTAACATCATCAACTAGAAGACCGAACGTAGAAGTAAAAGAAGGATTAGTAGTAAGAAATAAAAAACTATTTGTGAATCCATTTCGACATCGAAACGGCCCATTCCCGTGTCCTTCAGCCAACTTAAAGTTTCCCTCAGACTAATAGCTTCCGCTCATCAACTGTATAGACTCCATGCATACGTTTATTCTTTGCGCCAAGAAGGAGCCTTCATGATCCGGAGCACCCACCTAAACCCATTACATTGTTCGGTGTGATTTAAAGATGCATCTGAATTGAGCTTCAGGCGCCCAGCTGCTGGTCGTTCCCAAACCTCTTCCCTTTGTATGCGAGAGCCGTGCAGTTTCCTTAGCATTTACCACGCGCCCAATTCTGCCCAGAAGTTATTGAACGCCAGCAGCATAATATTAGTCTCAAATAGGACTCCATTCCAAACACTTCATTTCTGCTTGCCACATACCCCAACAGCCATGATAAATTTGGCCAGCATATCAGTAGACAAAAGAGACACACCCCACCCCCCCTTATGAAAGAGCCAATCTATAACATTATCGTGCGTTGCCATTAACCACCGGTATCCAATACACCCCATATTCTTGCAGCTTCAGGGCACTGACAAACATATGGAAAGCACTCTCTGATTCCCCTCGTGCACATGTGACAAACCAAATTGTAATGAACATTTTTTTTTATTGTAGAGCATCCCGAGTGGGTGATAAAACGAAGCCAACTGCTAAACGAAAAGCTTAACCTTCGGCGAACGAACACATTCCACATCTGGACCACGGTCTAGCATCATGCACCTCGCCCTTTAAGCGATTATAACATGACTTTACTGTATAATTGCCTATCTTGTCCCAAAACCAGTACCACGAATCCTGCGGCTTCCTAATGGAGATTGGTATGTTCAAAATTAAATTAACGTCACGTGCATCAAAAATACTATTAATGCAATCAACATCTCATCCCGTACCTTGGTCATTGAATAGTGTTGCTACTGGTGATTAATAAATTGCATCACTTACTGTGGTTGTGATAAAAGGCTCATTCTTGCGCTGGAAGCCACGCATGTTGGCCTATAATTGTGTCCAGGACATTCCCTATACGGCTATACTACGCCGCAGCCATCTCTTAAGTATTTTGGACTCAAGTAACCCCTCCAAATTAAAGGACGGTTACTACCTATAGCTGACTGAGGGTAGCCAGAAAAACACATTACATAGGACGCATCGCTGATAACATTCTTTAGCGTACTTCTCGCCCCACCTTGACAAATTTACTCATCATTCAACTCCTTACCTTCACCAGAATTCTTTCCCGGAAACCCATGATTTGCTTCTTCCTTTGCCTATACTAGTGGATGGTTAGGCCATTTCCAAACTGTTGTTCTCTCCCAACCACCCTGAGTTGGCTAGTCAAGAATTGCCGCGTAGCCGGGGAAACTTTTACTGAAACCATGCATGGATTATTGTGTTAATTCGTTGCCTGATGCCCCCGAATGGTATCAAGCACAACTTCATTGCATTAAGTCTCCTGTTTACTGGTCGGGTTAGGAAAGGAAGCAATCGTCCGCAAACAAAAATGTGATATTGGCGGTGTCCTCGAGCCACCCGATCCCATGTTAGGTTTTAAAACACCCCCCGTGGTTTACGACCCAACCTAACAAGTTATTTTAATTCACTTGGCCAAAAAAGAGAATGTATAAAAAAAGAAATGCATAAGAAATAAAAATGGCTGCAAATTCCATGAATGCAATTCCCTCCAATCAAAAACTACGGAATTTAATGGGCCTTTGGAATTAGGTGGGAATTAAGTGGGAAGGGAATTTAAAATCCCTCCAACCAAACGTCCTGTAATAGTAATACATCACTTCAGCATTTAGTGAGTTTTTTTCATAATTTTTTTTTTTTATTAAACATTATCCTTTTTACAATTTTTTTTAGTATTACTCAGAGTTTTCACCATCGAACACACTGATTAATTCCCTTACTGAATTGTAGACACATCTTTTAAGTGGGATAACTGGTCTGGAGATTTAAAGTTGCTCCTTTTTACGATGATATTACTTTAATTTTAAAAAGTTTATTGAAGTCCTTTATTGCAAAGTAAAGTTGGCACATGGCAAATTGAGTATTTGAGCAGTAGAGATAAATGTTTCACTTGAAGAGGCATCACCAAAACAAGGAAACATGACACGTAGTATATTGGTCCTCCGTATAAAACAAAACATAACATAACATACCATATACTAAAACTGACAGGTGAAATGGGATAACAACTTGGCAGCAGCTACCTTAACCAACTTTTACTATTTCAACACATCATTTATTATTTCATCTTAAACTCTTCTATTTTAATATGATTAAGAACGTACCTGATTCATCTTTAGATCAATTTTTATTTTCTGTTTTACTGAAAAATTCATATACGTTATCTAAGGAAATGCACTAAATGAATCATAGAGAAATATAAGAGTGGATATAAGAGCATTACCATTGGATTATTTATTTATTTTTTTGGAAAAGTGTCAAATTGGCCCCCTAAGTAGAGTGGATAGTGCAATTGAGTCCTATAAATGAAAAGCTTCATTTAAGTTCCTTAAACCGGTAAAATTGCTCAATTAAGTCCAATATGACTTGTTTATCAGGTTAAATCGATATGGTGTTAACACGTGTCATTTTTATTCTATTTTTAAAACAAATATTTTTTATTTATTAAAAATTAAAAATATTATTTATTATAAATAAATTTAAATAATAATAATAATTTAAAAAAAAAAAACAGTCACCGGTTGTCCGCGCCGGACAGCCGGTGGCTGTCTTCTTTCTTCACGGTCGTCGAAGGAAGACAGCCATGACCGATGAAGGAAGACGACCATGGCCGGTCTTCTAGATCTGGACGAGGGCTACGGCCTTGGCCGCCGCCCTCGTTCCAGATGGAGGGGATCGTTCCAGTCCCCTCCGTCTGGAACGAGGACGGCGGCCAAGGCCGTAGCCCTCGTCCAGATCTAGAAGACGGCCATGGTGTGCGGACGGCCATGAGTGTTTGTGAAGAAGGAAGACAGCCACCGGACAGCCGGACAGCCGGTTGCTGGACTTAATTGATAATAATTTTACCAGTTTAGAAGACTTAAATGAAATTTTTTTCACTTAAAGGATCCAATTACACTATCCACTTAACTTAAAGGACAATTTGACACTTTTCCCTAATTTTTTTGAATTTTGTGTTTGTGGTGGGAAGAGATTGTGTGACATGACTTAGAGAGAAGAGAATTTAAAAGGTCAAGTTTTACTACTATTTTTTCTCTTCAAAAAAAAAAGTTTTACTACTATTTTTCAAATACACACACAAGCTGCTACACAGTGTGAGCCCAACCGTCAAACTTTACTTTGCGGACGTGTGCATTACATACGCCATTTGGGGCAAATTATGCCGTGCATCCGTATGCACCATGCTTGGTGGCATGGTGCATACAGATGCAAAAACGACGTCGTTTTATTACAAACGCGTGTCTCTCCTTAAAAAAATAAAAATTAGGTTCGATTTTCAGCAACAACATATAAACTAAAATTCCAGAATCGATGAACTATAATTCCATAATCGATGAACTATAATTTCAGAATCTAATCTATGAACTAAAAATTCCAGAATCTATGAACTAAAATTTCAGAATCGATGAACTAAAATTTCAGAATCGATGAAACTACAATTCCATAATCGATGAACTATAATTCCAGAATCAATTAACTATAATTCCATAATCTATGAACTAAAATTTCATAATGAATGAACAACATAATGTTGTTGTTAGGAATCGAACCTGATTTTTTTTT
This sequence comes from Ipomoea purpurea, assembly GCA_009835305.1. NCBI lineage: Eukaryota > Viridiplantae > Streptophyta > Magnoliopsida > Solanales > Convolvulaceae > Ipomoea > Ipomoea purpurea. The sequence goes on along the minus strand of VALG01014858.1, from coordinate 17,168 downwards.
TTTTTAAAGGAAGAAACGCGCGTTTTTAATAAAACGACGTCGTTTTTGATCCGTATGCACTATGCATGGTGCATTACAGATGCACAGTATAACTACTCGCCATTTGGTGACCACGTACGCCAATTAAATAAAAATGAAATAAAGTTTAAATTGGCCACTACACGTAACTTGAAAGTGCAATTAAATCACTGAATAAAAAAAAAAAAAACAAAAATGTGTAATTAAGCGATTGAACACTTCAAATGTACGTAATTTCACCTGATAGCAGGTTACCATCAACTTCATCAAGTTTCCTGCCTTACATGGGATAGTGAGTTGGCATTTTTGAAATGATTTTTAATAATAAAATTAAAAATAAAAATAAAAACACTTATTTTATTTTATTTTTATTTTAAAAGTTATTATTAAAATTTTTTTTTCATTCAATTACCTAATTACACTTTCAGGTTACGGTTCAATAGTCAATTTGAATCTTATATTCCATAATATAATTATACAGAGTGATGTATAAAACTGTATAAAAACTATCCTATATCATAATGCAAGGCTAATAAAATGTTAACATCAAGTTATTGATTCTTTACACTTGATATCAACTAGGTCAATTTTATTTGTATTTTTGTATTTTTATTTTTAAATTTATATTAAAAATTATTTAAAAATGCCAATTCACCATCCACATAAGCAGGCAACCTGATGAAATGGATGGTAAACTGCTATTAGATGAAATTGCATACATTTGGAATGTTCAGTGACTTAATTGTATTTTTTTTCTTCATTCAGTGACCTAATTGCACTTTCAAGTTATGTTTAGTGGCTAATTTGAACCTTATTCCAATATAAAATATATATAGTTTTTTTTTTCTTTTTTCTTTTCTCATTTCTCTCTCCTACTGATAAAGTTAAAAATAAAAATAAAAAATAAAAAAATATATTATGTAGTTGCTCTAATGTGAAATTTGGTGAGTGTAACATTATCGTTGAACAATTATGGAAACTTTCCATGTACTGGTACTTATCGTGTATGATTTAGGCATTTAAAGCCGTACAAATGCATGGGGATACTTTTTTCCCCACCCCCACCATGACTCAATGATATCCAATAAGCATTGGGAGTATATATTTAACTAGCTCATTGGGAGTATATATTAACTAGTAATTCACTCGCGCGATACACGAAAAAATTTTATGTTATTATAAATATAAATAAATAAATAATAGAAAAAATAAAAATATTTTAAATTGTTAATATAATAATATTTTTGAACTTCTATTGGTCAAGTATTTATTATTTTTATAAATACAAAATTAAAATAAAATAAAATTAAAATTTGTATGGTTAATTAATACAATGTCTAATTATGTGCACATTCAAATAAACTTATAGAGAGAATTTACATAATTACATTGATTTATTCTTAATTGTATTTCATCTATATTATCATTTTCACAATATGAATAATAACTAAGATAATTACATTTAGAAAGCAATTTCAAATTTTGTATGAGTAAATTTAAACTCTAATTGAACACATTTTTATATGATTATATAATATATTCTTTATGCACATGTCATTCCATAAACACAAATGTCATTCTATAAGCCCAATATCACTTTTTTTTTTTTTTTTGGAGATAATTCAAATGGATTTTTCTTTTCTTTTAAAAGTCCTAAGTTAATATTGCATCGTTTCGTATTTTCTATTAATCGGAAATCGGAATCCTTAAGCATAATATCATAACATTTAATAACTCTATTTTTTTTGAATGCTAATAACTCCATTAATTCAATAAATGTAATCCTTTGTATAAATAGCTATTTTATTTTTCAAATGTTGTGCTTTTATATATATATATATATATATTAAAGGATGTTGTGGCATTAATTGTAACATTAATTACTTCCCAAACCATATAGCTTTATTATAGTTAAGATTTGGAAACAAGTTGGTTTTTTATTTTTATTTTTATTTTTTAATCACCATTTTGGAAAGCTTTTTGCCTTCGATCTCATGACCTTCCACATGGGAAATGTCACTATATGCCATCTGAGCAGAAGGTATTTGTCAGCTTTTTGCCTATTAAAATATGGATAATTCCATATATGTATCTAATATTTTTATCTTTTATTTAAAAAAAAAAAAAAGGAAAAAAGGTCAAATAAGCCCTTAAACAATACCCAAAAGTGCAATTAATCCCTTCAACATTTAAAAAGTTCAATTAAACACTCAAACTTGTCATTTTGATGCATTTAAACCCAAATGACCGATTGTTCATGAAACAACCGGTCACTAATTTTCCGTCTGAAATTCCGGCGACCATCGAACTTCATGCTACCGCCGTTCTGCTCGTTTTCTTCGTTCTTCATGCTACCGACGTTCTGCCAACGGATTGGTCATCTCTCTCTCTCTCATTCATAAACAACCTGAGAGAGAGTGAGAGATGACGATCGAAATGCTGAAAGGACTGCCGATCTCGGTGGACACATCACACATGGTCGCCAAATTCAAGCTGAAAGCGGAACCACTTCCTCACGCATGCCCACAAAGACCACACTCAAGGAATCTGCAGTTACGCCTCTTATCCAATCTACTGCACCCTTCTCACCCAGTCTCTCGTTTTCAAATTACCCTCACGTCTCCAATTCCATTTTTTTCTTCTCTGTATTTTCTAATTGTATTATTCTTGACTCGATAGCTTGTAGGGTCAGTCTTTGAGAGGAACAGACTGTTCGTCGACCTTCTCCAGTTTAAAAGACGAACAGGGACCGGCATGGGAGAAAATGACCAGCGGTGGTCTTTCCAGTGAAGGTGGGCAGCTTTTGGGCGATGAATAACTGGTAACCTATTGGTTATCGGTAAAAATAGTTTATTTGATCTATTTTAACAAGTTTGAGTGTTAATTGAACTTTTAAAATGTTGGAGGGCTAATTGCATTTTTGGGTATTGTTTGAGGGTTTATTTGACCCTTTTCTCAAAAATAAAATAAAATTATATGTTAACCTCATATCTATTGTCATTTTGATTTGAGTTGGTCAACTACAAATAATATATATTGATTTATATCCTTTGTGATTTTTTTACTGGTGATGGGAAATATCCCTCAGGAGTATAACTGTATAGCCGCGCAATTCGTATATCATATGCTAGGAGGCACACTTCCCGACCACATCCGATCCCATTTGGGTCCAACTTGACCTGACTCGAGATGCAGTCTTCACCATCTAAGCTACTATACAATGTACCCTAAACTCAGTCCCAACCCTAGAGCTTGAACCGGGTGTCCCGAGCTTGTAATGTCTCTTAGACTAGATGTAACACCCCACTTTTCTAACTCTTAATTACATCTCTAAACAGTCATAACATAGACTAAGCAACGGAAAAACTAGAAGACTAAGTAGTGGGAGCTGTCACCGCCCACAAACCACCACTCTTTTGGTAAATTGCACAGACAGGAAAAGGGGGGTAAAACTTCAAATAAGATTAAGTCTGGCGTACATATGAAATAAATTTCTAGAAAATGTAAGGGGAAAAACGTACAACACCCTCAATTCTATACATATCAATACTCAAACATTAAAGTCATGAGTCTAAATCCATAACATTGATCATATTTAAAACTAGATGTTTAGACATCTCAAAACTAAGAGACTAATTCTAACTGATCTCTTCTCACTGCTGGGCCCATCTGAAAAGGGGTTTTGCAAGAACACATAGACAAACATGAAAAACACTCGTTAACACGAAGCTAAGTATAACCACACTCTTAGCACATAACTTAATAAGTAGAGCATCTACTACAACACGATAACCATGCTCAAAGGAACATCTTAAGTTAAGCTTCTCATTAAACAATCTTTTACGATGCTCTATTTCGCGTACAATCATGTATAACATTATGATCCATACTTCTCATGCAATCTTAGTGAAACAATATACTCATACTCATATGCAATCTAGTGCAATAATATACTTCATGCTCATATGCAATCTGGTGCAATAATATAATCATACTCATGCAATCTCGTGCAATAATATAATCATGCTCTTATGAAATCTGTGCAACAATATAATTATTACTCATATGCAATCTCGTGCAATTATTATCCCCGTACATCATTTATAAATTAGGTACTTCTTGTGGAGGTTTCTATGTTACTTTCTCGAGTCTCTCTGTGACTCTCTTTCTTTCTCTTCGAGATATTTATTGACTTCTCATACTTGAGTCTCTATTGAACTCTCTTCTTGAGTCGTGTTGACTTCTTTCTTTCTCTTTTACCTCGTAGACGGCTATAGGTTTCACAGATGGTGTGCTTACCCATCAGAAACGGCATAATTCCGACCCAATATCTCCTACTGTCTACGGAACCATCTTGTGGTCAAACTCTTGTGGAATCAGGTATCGAACTATTAGTGTACACACCCCCTAACCAGGATTCCAAGCCTGGCGGGAAGTTCCAACCTCGTAACGTGGGAATACACCGCCGTTACATATACTAGGACCGCAATGTCCAAATAATCTCCCGAGAGGAACATACTCCAAACGGTATTCTCCAAAACCTCACCGATATAGATAATACATAAATATATCTCTCATGCATCAATCTCATGGCATGCAACAATTCTATTACTTCTCAATGCATCAAAGGATGGTATACCACATGCATATGGTTTTTGAAAGTATTCTTGGACTCACGTTGTCCCTTTATGCATTTTTTAACTATGACTAATTGTGGAAATGTTTAAAATGCTCTTAGCATGCTTCTAAATCATGTAAAACTAACATGAAGTATTCAAGATATTATCATCATGCTCGGTTTTGCAAAATAGCACTTTTATACATTTCACTCAATAAGTTTGCTTCTAATTCTCATTGATCAAACAACAAAATTTAATCACGCTTTCATAATAGAGCATATTCTCAAAGGATCATGCTTCTTTACTCAATAAAATATCATCAGATCACAATAATCAAATAATTCTTCATACCTGTTAAACTAGCAAATATATTCACTGTGTAGCAATTCTTCACAAAATCCTTCTTAACATACTTGTTTTTAATCCAAATTCAACGAAATCAAAGCCAAAATGTGCGTCGAGACGATCCCGAAGAGCTGAGCCACAAGGGCCCGTAACACTCGGTCCAAAACGACAGTAGCTGAGCCACAAGGGCCGACCATTGCACAAAATCCTTCACAGACAAAACTCAGGGACCTTGGGGCGGGACTCTTCATAGTCCGCCCCTGGAGCCCCGTTGAAGCGCCGGGACTAGGCAACGACCCTCCTCTAGGGTCGTGCCCTATCCGTTGCCACCACGGCTCTAGCCGGCGGGCCCTATCTGGATGGGCCACGGCTAGGGCCACCAGCTCTGATCTGGTGTACACTGTTTTGTGCACCAGATGGCATTTCTCCTGCAAAACCTCATCCAAAACAAGTCCAACATACAATATCAACAACTCACAAACACATGCTAACTCGACTTCTAAGCATAAACAACATCAAAAAACTCATAGTTTCTACTCATTTCTTACCAAAACTAGGCTTCACAGAGCCAAATTTAAAGAGGAATCCATGGGTTTATACCTCTTGTAGTCTAATCTTCTTGCTTGGAATCTCTTCTTCCTCTTGACCTAGCTTGAGCCTCCTTCACCACCTACACTTCCCAAACACACCTTCTATCCTTTAGCCTAGAACCTCAAAGACTAAAGAAAACTAGATGAGAAAGAGGCTAGAATGAAGGATGAACAAGCTTACTAGGTTGTTGTCTCTCTTCTTGTTCTTGGTAGACAAAAATATTGAGGAAGAAGCAAAGAATGAGATCAGGAAAATGAGATGAAATGAGGTGGTTTATATAGGGTTTAAAACCTTAGGATGATTCACAATGATTGGTTAAGGGCAAAGGAGTAATTTCCCAAGCTAAAAAAAAAGATGATTCTATAAGGGATTTTTGGATGTCTTGTGTCCACCATGTAACATGAACCATAGGCTAAAATGTTATCTTTTTATTACTTGGGGTTGAGAAGTGAATTTTCTCAAAAGCTATTATGGATGAACACTTGTTCAAAAATATCTTTTTGAATTCTCCCCAGTACTCACTCGCATAAAATTCTCGGATTGATTTAAAATCTTGGTACGCGAAGTACCCGAAAATTTAGGATTTTTCAAATGAGATTCATTTCTTCGGGTGTCGAATTAATTTTAAAATGCGACAAAATTTATTTTATTCAAACACCGATTGATCGCAAAAATTTTTAATGGGAGTGAAAAAGCTACTTTGGAATTTCTTAATACTGGATTTATAAAAATGAAATTTTGGGTTGTTACACTAGAAGACAAGCACATGTAATGACACTCTACTCGATCACATTAGAAACGAGCATGTCAGGCTTCACACATGAGCATACGAGTAATGCCTTCAACCTCCTCAATGCATGCACGACACGTGACTCACATGTCTAGCTCTTGATATGTGTCCCTTCAAACCCTCTATATAGGCACATTTAATGTCGCGTAAGGAGACTTTTGGACTTTCACATAACCCATACCTGCTCAGGAATTGAACGTTCAACCTACTGTCATAGTTACCCGAGCACATACTTGTATCATGTAGTCCACCTGAACTTACTCGCATATCTCAGTGTATTTACTACATCAATTGATTATGTTCACAACGCGTATTTCACCTAAATTCATATTCCGGTAGCGAGTACGAGCTTTACCGTAAATCAAAATTTTTACTTTAAACGAGAACACTTGTTATTTTTTTTTTTAAAAAATATAATAGTATTTTTGTTCTCAAAATAGTATTGGAAAAGTGAAAAAATAAAATTCCAACAGTCATTTATGTAAGAGGGGAAATAAAGTACAATAAATAGAATAGGTTATTCATTGCACATGCCGCTTAATTTTTTGAGATCTTATGTAAACTGACAAGTGACAATACAAATGTAATTCAATGTTGAGATGAAATTTAATGTAGTATAATAATGATATAGTAAGGATTTAATTGGTTTAAAAACTAAAAAGTACGGATTAATATTTAATGAATAATTTATTGATATATGAATTGAGTTTAATCATTATTATATTTATAATAAATTTTATGGTTATTAATTTTATTTGAATTAAAAAAAATACATGGTACAAATTGAATTAATTACATAATTCTATTTCACCAATCCTGTTATAACATTACAAGGTTTAATTGATCTCGATTAATTCTAACTGACTAAAATTTTAAGGTGATATCCAACTCCCTTATTGGGCGTTAGGTAGACCGGAATTAGTAGAATTCAATTCCCACAATAATTTTTAAAGTATGCTCATTTCTCGTGTTTTGTATAGAGTGTTTGAAAAAATAACATAAAATAATATTTTAAGTGGCTATTTTATGATACAAATATATGTGGAGTCTATCGATTTAGGTTGAGTCAAAGTGGATTCGGGTTCTTCGTAGTCAGATGAAGAGCTTGATATACATATTTTGTACGTTCAAAACGGATAATGAGTGAATGATAAATTGATTATCAAAATATACTCATTTGAGTGGAAAATTGAGTTGGGAAAACTTGTAAGTTGCCTTTTTCCCACATTGGTTTGGGGGTGGATTTGCACCACTATATATACAAGGGCAAATTATATTGTGCACGCGCGTATTGCACTGTGCGCCCTGGTGCAAAACGACGTCGTTTTGTGTCGACCTAATAACGAACTTGTTTTTTTTGGCAATTAGGATTCCGCTAACGTCTAAAAAAAAATCTTCGTCGTTATTTTGTTTTCATCCGTGTTGTTCAACTTGGCGGTTTCTTTATCGAGCTCATCTTTAGCGATTTGATTTTCGTATCTAGTGTTTTTCCAAACATGGGTGATGTGATTGCGCAGTAGGAGGTTGCAGTGACTTACGAAGGCAATGATCCGGTTGAATTGGCAGTTACAGAGGATGATGCTCCATGTTTTTTAAATTTGATTTTTCGCTTGTTTTATAGTTTTGTTGGTGATGCATATGATTGAATTTGTATATGATATTTATGTTAGTGTTTTATTTTTGAAGAAAACCCCAACATATAATTGACAATATTATTATGACAAATTAAGATAAGGGTTTAGCTTGGTGTCTGTTTGTCCTTAGAGAAGACTGACTGATCAGTACAATCAACAGACGCACTGGTAGATCAAACCACTGAAGATCTGATAAAGAAAAATTTTCTAAAAAGCTGGGACGTAGTTATGAGATGACAGTTTTGGAAAGAATATCAGCGGATCACCGTGAAAGGTATGGACCGAATCTTAAAGATTTCTTTCTTCACAAAAAGTCCTATCATC
>VALG01014853.1:0-10278 GCA_009835305.1 Ipomoea purpurea | reverse complement strand
GAACGAAGGCAGGCAAGATATATCCTTAGGAAACTCTAGTTTTAAAACCGGAATAGACTCGACAGATAGGGATAAGCACATTTCAATAGTTTATAACCAAGCTATAAAGATACTACCTATCCTATGGTCACAATACTTCATGTCATTCATATCATCATTCAACTCGTATCTCATCACACAAAGCACACTTTGGTGGCGCACAGGACCAATCGCATGCCCATACATGAGGGTCCGCGCATATAGCTCCTGACACGGCCCCTGCAGCACCCTGCCTCGTATCGCAACACGAAGGGGTCGATCGCAACCGACCGATGAACCCAGCTCATCATAATGTTTGATCGCAACCAAACAATGGACCGCAGCCAAGAGTCATCATCTGACCGCAGCCAGGAATATGATAAACGGAGTCCGTTGGGACACCACGAGGGTCAGGGAAACATCAAACGGGGAAACCGAAGTCCCAAGGTGGGTAATTTCCAGCGGGTAGCCAGTGGGGTGAAGGATCACCCGCCGACGATAAGTCTCCGGGCAGCAGGTGCCCGGCGGGTAGTCGCCTGCCCGCTGCTGGCGGCGTTACTTCCGGCCGCGGGTAGGTGGCGGGTCCCCCTACCCCCCACTGACTCTTTATCAAAATAAACGTCCCGGGATCCCTGGTGGAATCCAAAATCATGCGTAGACACTTTTAAACCCAAGAGTGATCATCTGACCGCAGCCAGGAATATGAACCGCAGCTCATGTAAAACGTTTGATCGCAACCAAACGGTGGACCGCAGCCCGAGAGTGTAATTCTGACCGCAGCCAGCTTCTGAACCGCAGCTAGGAATAACCAATTTTATAGCAACCAAATCGGGGCATCATACACACATAACACATAGCAAGCACATGCAACCCGCATTACCACATTGGGGAAGGGGGAGAAAACGTATAACGAAACCTATGCGTGGTGATCCACATACTAGGAATAATCCTAAGGGTTCATACTTCTTTCACCTAGGCCAACCGGATACCAATTCGACTAGCATGCGATATATATGTATATATAAGACTCTTCTATCCTACGAACGGTACCCGAAACATCAAACTAGACTCAGGCAGATAAACGGAGTCCGTTGGGACACCATGAGGTCGGGGAAACGGAAGTCCCAAGGTGGGTAATTTTCCAACGGGTAGCCGGTGGGTAAAGGATCACCCGCCGGCGACAAGTCTCCGGGCAGCGGTTGCCCGGCAGGAAGTCGCCTGCCCCGCCAGCTGCCCGCTGCCGGCGGCGTTACATCCGGCCGCGGGTAGGTGGCGAGTCCCCTACCCCCACTGACTCTTTATCAAAATAAACGTCCTGGGATCCCTTGTGGAATCCAAAACCATGCTTAGACACTTTTTAAACGCAATTGATGACACCACGTAGACAATTAATGGATCAAAAGCAAGAATCATATAACACACATCTTATCATGATTTCTAATCATAATCAAACCCCCCCGAACATGCAAATTTCCATCCAAATACATCAAGAATAACATAATACGAATTTCACGATCATCCTAGGGCTCTAATCATATTTAAATCAACAAGATTATAGTTCATCTTTTAATATCAAGAAACATCAAGATTCATCAAGAGCATCACATAATCATCAAGAACCTTATTCATTCATCAAGATCACACATAAAAATTATATCACAATTATCAAAATTATATCATCAATATCATAAACGATTCATCAGACTCAAGAATATAGAGGGAGGCCAAGAATGAGATCAATAGCGAAGAAAATAGGTTTTGTTGAGACATGGGTTACCTCTTAGCCTTAATTAATCATCCCTTGCTATTAAGATTCTTCTCCCTAAGATTTTCCATCCGTTTGAATCTCCCTAGGCTGGTGGGGTGGGGAGTCCCTTGGGAATTCTTTGTGTTGGGTGATATTATTGTGTGTGACTTCTAGGTGCTCCTATGTCCTATATTATATAATTTGGGGATCCTAATTAGGGTCTGAATGGTATGGGTTTACTAATTCTATTCTTTATAGGATTAAAGACTTGTTTAGGGATAGGGGTTCATGGTCCATGGTGGACCATATTAATTAATTAAGAGAATCCTAACCATGATCAGTAAAGGTATATTTTTTTATTCCTAATGCTTATGACTCTAGTTTAGGCAAGGGTTCCACGATCCGTGGTGGACCACATTAATTAATTAAAAGGGATTTCTAATCAAATTAAATCATTTTTAATTATATTAATGAATTAATAAATAATTAATTTCGGGATTAAAGGTCGTAACACGGGGTGTTACATTCTCCCCCCCCTTACAAGAAGCTTCGTCCCCGAAGCTTAGAAATCATTTTTTGGGGTAAAGAGCCCGTATTAGTATAGTGGTTTATAGAGAAAGTATCATATGGGGAATTATATACACATACACATATAAAGTTATTGGTTTAAACCTAACTACTTGTGCTAGAAAAATTGCACCAAATAACAAGATTACGAATATGCAACACACACAATATGTAAGTTTTACGGTGACTAATACATAACCTAGGGAGTCTTTACACATGACATGTTCTTTATTTAATTATTTTATAATGATTTAACCTATAGGATCACAAGTTGTATCGATCATATAATTATTTATGTACCTTAGATGGGATGCAAATACCACGCTAGTGCAGATTCGAATAGCCACATAATTATTATAAAGTATATATGCACATATACCAATACAGACGAACCTCATTTTACGAAAGGATGCAACGTTTAATTATGTTAGTGTAGCATGTTTTGAGGCCTAGATGCCATATATGTAGGGTTTGTGGTTCTAATTTTGTGCTTAGCAGATTATACCAAATTTTCATAGTTATGAAATACAAGCCTATCACGTATGATAATTTAGCTTTTTATGTTATAGCGAAAGCCTTTCAAGTTGGCATTGGCCTATATGTTTTAATCGTAATTATGCTAATATGCAATTTCCTTAATTATATAGGTATAGAGTGTTAGGGTATGTAGGATTTATTTCAATCTTTCAATAAATAACTAGTCCTTATGGAATCATAAAACACACATATGTATTATTCACATGTTATTCTATGCATGATTAACAATTAAATTCACGTACTTTAGTATCCAAACTTTTGTCATAATTAAAAAATTCAGGAAGGTCATAAATCAATATAACAATTATTCAAATAGCGGAAAATTTAGTTCTGAGGAAAAGATTATAAGTAATTAGGAGAAATGTTATTTACTTTTCTATGGGTAAATAAATTCTGGGGGAGACAATAAGAATTTAGGATTCTTTATTTGTATACCATGGATTACGGTGGGTTGGATCACATAACTAGTATTGGGCACTTATATGCAGATTGATTGCAACTAATAAATTGCATATATGTATAGTGGGGATGTCTTATTAACATACTTGTTTTGTCTAACATGTTTTGTATTATACATGAATGCGTGTAAGTGTGTGTAGTTTTAACACAAACATGTTTGAGCTATGTGATTGTCATGTAATGCGCATAGAATTTCGACCTATGGTTTGGACCAATGCAATTTGCATACAAATGTTCTTTAATCATTACGAGTAAGATAAGCCTACGGTCCGGATGATTGCTAAAGGTTTTATCTTGAGGAATCTTGATAGGATTTAATCACCACAAGCACTTAGGAAAATTAGTTTTATCTCGGTGTATTTAGATTTTAGTAGCATAAATCTTTTACCTTCTAAAAGCCCCAAAATAACCTAAACATTTTAGAGTTGAAGAACCCTTGATTGCTAAATTCCTAAATCAATTGATGACCTGGTGATGAGGCTAAAGTTCTTTAATATATTTAGGGAAGGTCAGGAGTGGTAACAGGGAGGTCATGCGAGGGGAAAAGTAGATTAGGCTATCTCGGGATATGTGTATGTATATATGTAAGAGTGATGTAAATTTGTTATGGGTGATATTTCAGGGTTTAGATATGCTAAGGGTAAACTCATAGATGGTATATAAGATTATCGTGGTTAGGGCATATTTATGGTTTGGGCTTAGGGATATTGTTGTATATAATATGGACTGTAAACAATTTATACGAATACGTGCGAATAAGGATGATGTTCTATAGGCTCACTAGTTTTATATATATAAGCATATAGGGCGTACCGTATATGATGCAACCGTAGGAGATTTAGGATTAGGCATGGTGATTGGGGTGGTGGTTCAATAATAATAATAATTTGGTATAAGTGTAGCATATGAATGTAATTGGGATTACCACATACTTTAGGAAAGTGTATATGTATATAGTATATATATATATATATATATAAATATAATATATTATATATATATATATATATATATAATAGGGTTGCATTCACATGAAAACTACCTTAAAATACAACGTGCGGAACAAAAAATAACATTAGATTTGCTAAGATGAACGGGATTAGATGCATTCCCTCAATGGCACACGGATTGCTAACTTATAATTAACAACTCATAACACTAATTAAAAAACTACCATAAATAATCAACAAATCCTATACATCCAACTTAAAAAATCAACGACCCGGATGAATCCACACTGTTTGTATTTTAAGCACTGTTTGTATCTGAATAAACCTATAATATAATATAATATATAGTATATATATATATAATATATATATATATATATATATATATTATTATAAATAGTATATTATTAAGAAGTTTTTATATATTTAAAATAGAAGGGATATACCTATTCTATGTATAAATGTTTTTTTAGGGGTCCTTATCTTAGTGAGGTCCTAAACAAAGGTGTTGAAAGCTTGTGGTCTATTCTGCAACATGGACCAAAGTTTAGAGGGATCGTTTTTAAGATAGTTTCGGGGACGCAATATATTTTCCAAGGATAATTTCTAGATGACCATTTGTTTTAGGTTTCTACTGGTTTCACTTCAGATTGAATTTCGGGTCGAAACTTAATATGCAATGTACCTGAGGGTTTAGATTTCTAGAAATAGAATTAGTCCCTAGAATTTCTATGTAACATATAAACAAAAAAGTCAATTAGGAAGATAATTCGATTTTTATGTTCAGACATTAGATTGTTATTTTAATGTTAAACACAAAAGAAGTATCAAGGGGAGACACATAAAGGCACAATGGGTCAATAAAAATGAGAAAGTCAGAAAACATACCGGACCAGTGGGCGCGAGGTGGGCGGTCGACCGCCTGTCAAGTTCCCCACTAGAATGTGGCAGTGGGCACGTGGTGGGTGGTCGACCTCCTGCCAAGGCCCCCACTGGAACATGATTGTGAAGGAGGAGTCACCTCGGGGAAAGCCCCGAGAATGCACAATTATAAGTTTCAAGGATTTCCATACTTATGTGAACAATGAAAGGGGTTTTGAATACATGGAAAACTCAAGGGATCACGTTATTATGATACTAATAAGGAATATGGGAGACTTTAACTAGATATCATAAGGATCCTACGCCCATTCTTCCCTTCATAATTAAAGCTATGTTCCCCCAAAATTTCCCTCCATGCAACTCATGTAAGTACTTATCGGGTTATTAGTGAAAGTTAACTATATTTGTCAATTATGATTAGGACAAGTGAGTCTTATAAGCCGAATAAAATTACTAATTGCAAGTTCCAAAATACTTTATCAAGTAATAGATATCCAGATAACGCATGTTTGATCAAATAGTTAAGCAATAATATGTAGTTCCTAACTTGGTCTAAAAATCAATTAGGAACATATGCTTAGGCAAATAAACAAGTATGGTAATCAAAGAGCGATAACAACAAAGCAGGTAAAAGCATGCAAGGACATCACAGATTTCTAAGGTAAGTATGTTGAAATAAAGAGTTAGTGTGTGTACCCCTTAAAATTTGATGTGGTAAGCGAAGGGGGAAATTCTTTAAATTAGTAGAAGGATAAAGTGGAGGGGGTTATGGATGATAGGTAGGCACAAAAATCTGCACCGCGCATCCTAAGATTCCCTAAATCCTATGTTCCAAAATACTAGAGTTCAAGCCTAATGTCCTAAAGTCTGGTCTTACAAGTCTTATCCTAGGGTCAAAACTTTAGGCTATGATACCAACTGTAACACCCCGAAATTTTGAAACTTTTAAAAACTTATATAATAAAGGTAATTTCTCATAAATCCCAAATAGAGCATTACTAATCAATAACGGTGCAGGGTGCTATGCACATCTGAGATGGAGAAACTCAGATGCACAGGCTAAACTAACTAAATATCCTCAATACAATGTTATGGCACGCAGGCCGAAATGAGGAACTATCTATCTAATCCAAATTCTTTTAGCACGCTACGGAAGCTAATCGTCCTGTACCTGAAAGCGAAATAATCTGTTTCGGCGAGAGATGAATGGTAACAACAACACAGATAGAAAATACAATATAAGGTTATATATATACTATAATAATACTATTATAAAATATAGATATATAAAGATAAAATAATATAAATATAGTAAAGATATAAAATAGTATATAAAATGTAGATAAGGTCATATAGATATAGGAAAAACCATTTTGAAAAGAAGATATAATCCTAGGAAACTTCCTAGTTTTAAAACGCGGAAAAAATAAGACTCGACCCAGATAGGGAAAGCACATTCAATGTTAATAACAAAATAAAGATACTAGACATATCATAGGGTCACAGATTCACTTATAGAATATTCATATCATGCATTCAACTGCCCGTATCTCATGCACACAAGCAACACTTTGGTGGCCCGCCACAAGACCCAATCACATGCCCATACATGAGGGTCAACGCATATAGCTCTGACACGGCCCCGGCAGCACCCTGCCTCGTATCGCAACACGAAGGGGTCGATCGCAATCGACCGATGAACTGCAGCTCATCATAATGTTTGATCGCAACCAAATAGTGGACCGCAGCCAAGAGTGATCATCTTACCACAGCTAGGAATATGAACCGCAGCTCATGTAAAACGTTTGATCACAACAAAACGGTGGACCGCAGCCCGAGAGTGTAATTCTGACGCAGCCAACTTCTGAAGCGCACCGCAGAATAGGAATAACAATTTGATAGCAACCAAATCGGGGCATCATGCACACATAACACAATAGCAAGCACATGAAACCCGCATTACCACATTGGGAAGGGGGAGAAAACGTATAACGAAACTATGCGTGGTCATCCACATACTAGGAATAATCCTAAGGGGTTCATACTTCTTTCACCTAGGCCAACCGAATACCAATTCGACTAGCATGCGATATATATGTATATATAAGACTCTTCTATCCTACGAACGGTACTCGAAACATCAAACTAGACTCAGGCATGATAAACGGAGTCCGTTGGGACACCACGAGGGTCGGGGAAACATGAAACGGGGAAGCCGAAGTCCCAAGGTGGGTAATTTTCAACCGCGGGTAGCTGGTGGGTAAAGGATCACCTGCCGGCGACAAGTCTCCGGGCAGCGGGTGCCCGGCAAGCAGTCGCCTGCCCGCCGGCGGCGTTACTTCCGGCCGCGGGTAGGTGGCGGGTCCCCCTACCCCCCACTGACTCTTTATCAAAATAAACGTCCCGGGATCCCTTGTGGAATCCAAAACAATGCTTAGACACTTTTAAACGGAATTGATGACAGCCACTAGACAATTAATGGGATCAAAAGCACAAGAATCATATAACAACACATCTTATCATGAATTTCTAATCATAATCAACCCCCCCCCCCCCCCGAACAATGCGAATTCCCATCCAAATACATCCAAGAATAACATAATACGAATTCACCATTCATCCTAGGGCTGCTAATCATATTTAAATCAAACAGATCAGAGTTCATCTTTTAATAGTCAAGGATAACATCAAGATTCATCAGAACATCACATAATGCATCAAGAACGCTCTTATCATCATCAAGATCACACATAAATATATCACCGAATTATCAAGATTATATCATCAAATATCATATTAAGATTATCAAGACACAAGAATATAGAGGAGGCCAAGGATAGGAGATTAATAGGCGAAGAAAATAGGTTTTTGTTGAGACATGGGTTAAGCCTCTTAGCCTTAATTTAACCATACCTTGGCCATTAAGTTCTCCCTAAGATTTCCATCCGTTTTGATCTCCCTAGGCGTTTTTTTTTTTTTTTTTTTTTTTTTGGTGGTCTTGGGAATTTCTTGTTGTGGTGATATTTATTATGGTGTGACTTCTAGGTGGCCTCCCTATGTCATTTTATTAGTATATACTTTGGGAGTCCTAATTAGGGTCTGAATGGTATGGGTTTACTAATTCTATTCCTTATAGATTAAGGCGACTTGTTTTAGGGAATAGGGGTCCCATGGTCCATGGTGGACATAATTTAATTAATTAAAGAGAATCCTAACCCATGACTGAATAGTAAAAGGTATACTTTCTTTATTCGCTAAATGAGGCTTTGACTCTAGTATTTAGGTATGGGTCCCCACGATCCGTGGTGGACCAACATTAATTAATTAAAAGGGGATTCTAATCAAATTAAATCCTTTTTTAATTTTATTAAATTGAATTAATTAAATAAATTAATTCGGGATTTAAGGGGCCGTACGACGTGAATAGAGGTTAACTCCTTTCAACTCGTCGAAAGCGCGCTCGGACACCTCATCCGTCCCAGACGAATCACGTTCACTTGCGCAATACCTTGAAGAATGGTAGAGCGCGCTCGTCTAGCTTGGAGAGAAATCAGCTTAAAGCCGCCAAACCGACCGTCAGTTGCTGCACCTCCCGAACGGTGGTAAGTGGTTGCATATCCAGGATAGCTTTGACCTTGGCCAGGTTGGGCTCGATCCCTCTCTTTGGTCATCATATAGCCGAGGAATTTCCCTGTTTGAACCGCAAATGTGCACTTTGGTTCGGGTTCTACCTCAGCTGAATACCTCGCATTATCTGAAAAGCATTCCAAAGGTCCCGAAGTGTGGTCGGATCGGTCCCCTGACTCTTGACCCAGCATATTCATCGATGGTATGCCTCCATTTCGTTCGGCCTAATAGATCACGAAGGCATGTTTGACCATTTCTTGATATGTTGGCTTCCCGCGTTGCGTAGGCCCGAACGGCATCCACTCGGTAGCAGTACAGCCCGTCCGGAAGTCACGAAAAGGCTGTTTTGCTCTCGTCTCATGGGTGCATCATGATTTGGGAATACCCCTTGAAAAGCATCCATGGAAGCTCATTTTAACTCGGCACCGGCTGTCTTCGTCGACCATTGATTTGATGAAAAATGGCTCGGGAGCGGAATATGGGTCGAGCGGCCATGTTGTTGAGGGTCAGTAAATCTATGCACATCCTCCATGCCTTGGGGGCTTGGAACAAGAAAAATATTTGTCACCCCACTCGGGAATAGATCACCGGTCGAATTGTGCTCGATCCGCGGCCTCTTCTGACCTATCTTCTCGTCACGACTCTCGGCGATCGGAGGATAAAAGTGGGCCGCGTTTCTGAACAACCGGCTTGGCCCCGGGATCTACGGCGGCTTGGTGGAAAATGACCGTTCGGTCGATCCGGCCATGTCCCCCCTGGGGCCCCCCGACGCAAAGATTATCGGGCAAACCTCCCTGGAAAGGACATCCAAAGGACTTCTGAAAATCGTAGCTTTCGGGGGTGGGAAAAGGGCCCAGGCCAATTTTGGAAATCCTTCCTGTTCGGTTCGGTCCGTCGAACCACGGGGAACATCTTCGATTTTCCTTCGGAAGGCTCCGAAGTTTGTTCCTTCCGGTCCGCTGGGTAGCCCTCTTTCCCACGATCCGTGGTTCAAAACGCCCCGGGAGAGACCGGTGCTTAGTATCACTGGCTTTGTTTGACCGGCCCCGGGTGTACATTCCCGCGGCGGATTGAAACAATCTCCCGCGAACCACAACCGACCAAATTGGGGGGTGGGGAAATTCCATTGCCATATAGGTGGGGGCATGGGAAATTATCCCCACCCCCGTCTTTCATTAATTGTTTTGTCCGGCCCCAAGTTGGATTGTTGTGGACGCAATTGCAGTTCACCCAAACAAATTCCCATCTCCGGTCTTGATAAAAGATGTTTCGGGGAGTCGGCCGAATCCCTCGAACCCGGGAGCGTGGATCTTTTTTCCTTCGGGCGAATTAGGGCCCCGGGTAAAATCACGAATACAAAGGGGTACAATACCGAACCCGCGGAAATCAGCCTCGGGCTTGGTTCCCCGGAGTTTTAAGTTTTTTCCCAAAACCACGGGGGGTCCCAAAATAAAAGACGTTTACAACTGCTCCCGGTGTCACCTGAACCTC
>VALG01014852.1:0-11277 GCA_009835305.1 Ipomoea purpurea | reverse complement strand
AAAACTGAGTTTTCAGCAATAGCTATGACTGACTTACTGTCACAGTAAAGGGTTGCTGGAGTTTTATATTGGAAACCAAACTAGCTAGCAAATAAAGTAGCCACTGTACCTCACAAGTGGTGGCTGCCAGGGCTCTATATTCAGCCTCTGAAGAGGACTTAGAGATGGTTTACTTGCTTCTTTGACTTTCAAGAGATCAAGGCATCTCCAAGAAAGACACAAAAACCAGTGATAGACCTTCTAGTATCTACACAAAGCTCCCTAGTCCGAATCAGAAAAAGCTTTCAGTTGCAAATCATAAGATGCTGAAAGAAAAGTCCTTGGCCAGGGGCCCCTTTGATATACCTTAAGACCCTATGGACTGCCTGCAAATGTAGATCAGTGGGTGCGTCCAAGAATTGAGAAACCATGCTCAGACACCTTACAACGTAATTTACGGCCAAACGTAGACAATTAACGGATCAAATACGAGAAACGAACGACACTTATCCTATCATGCTTTTCTAAACATAATCAACTCCCAAACATGCGATTTCCCGCCCGATAATCCAAGAATAATATCATACGAGACAACCTAGGGTTCTAAATCACTTTTATGTTAACAAGAATACGTTCGTCTTCTAAATTGCAAGATTCGGTAAGAACAACACATAACACAAGGATACCAATTTAATCATCAAAGAACGTCATAATCATCAAGGAACAACACATAATCATCAAGAACATCATAATTATCAAAGAAACTCCTCCTATATCAAGATTATCAAGTACCGTAGAATCATCAAATCAACATCAATAATAATACCCAAAATTCGCCATTCACAAGCTAATGGGGGAAACCCTAAGGGGAAATCATAACATAAAAATAGGTTTTTTTTGAGACATGGGTTACTCTTAGCCTTAATTAATTCCTTGGCTATGAAGGATCTTTCTTGATTTCTTGATTTCTCCTAGGGGAATTCTTGGAGCTCCTTGGGTGGTGGGAGATTATTGTGGTGGGGATTCTAAATGCCTTCTAAGTTCTCTATTTATATTGCAAGGGGTTTAATCCTTCTAGGATTAGGTAAATGGGCTTTAGGGATGGGGGTCCACGGACTATGTGGGCCTATTTCCCAACTTAATCATAATAAGTGTATTCGTTTCTTATGGGTCATAAATTAATAATTACTTGGTTTTAGGGCCGTAACACGGGGTGTTACAGCAACCTTTTGATTTTTCTTACAAACTTTCTTGCTTTATTTCTGTTGATGTGTGGCCAATGCTCTGTGGTTTTGTCTGTAGTATTAATCATTTTGTCTCTTGTATCAATGTGCTTGATGTGTCCTAGTTTGTGACAGTAGTAGCACCTTATTCTTCTTCGATGTCAGAATTGGTGTTGCGGACACATTCCTGTATTCAGTTGGTTCATTCTCACTGGTGACCGTGTTTGGAGTCCTGGGCTTTTCGGTAAGCTCCTTAATTCATGTAGCAACTTAGCTTCTTGTTTTTTGCATCTAATAGTTCGTGTTGGGTTTCCTTTATTGATTTTCTAATCGTTCCTTTTCATTTTTCAAGTAATGATTATCTTCCATGAGCTTTAAGTTTTTCTTGATGATTTGTTCCCACTTGGCATTTACTGAGTGTATGCTTCAAGTAGTTCTTGCGTGTCATCACTGTTGTTGTCTTCATGGCTGACAGTAAACGCCACAAAGTTTGTGTTGTTATCATCTTCTTCACTATCTGAATCATCACTTAGAGTTGTTATATACGTCTTATTCTTTCTTTTCAAGTATGTGGCGCATTCTGTTTGAATGTGCCCAAAGCCTTTGCACTCATAGCACTGTATTCCTTCGTACTTGTATTCTCTCTTCTCTTTGGATTGTACGGTTTTTGATTTGTAGCATTACCTTGCCGTTCGAAAAAATTTTTTCCTGAACTTGTTAATTTGTTTAAGAACACGGTTAAAATTCTTTGTCATAGGGCGATTGACTATTCCAAGTTTTCTCAATAAGTTTATGAGTTCTCTTCTTGTCTGGATTGAAGTGTTATTTCCTTTACCATTGTTTTCTGGCTTTGTATCATCTCAAGTTCATAGGTCTGAAGATTTCCTATTAGGTCAAGTTTGTACGTGTTCAGATCTTTATTCTCTTGGATAGCGGTGACCTTCATTTGAATCTCCCAGGTAATGAACGAAGTACCTTTTCGGCAATCCTATGTTCGGGTATAGGTTCGTCTAGGTTGAATGATATGCTTAAAACTCTGGCACTGAATTGGGTGATGTTTTCTTTCTTCTTCTATTTTTAAGGTTTTCAAACTCAGTTTGTATCATCTGAAGCTTAGATTGTCTCACAGTGTGTTCCCTTCATGATGATCGCACAATATACCCCATGCAATTTTGGCTATGCGAGTTGATGCGATTAGCTTAAATGTGTCTTCGCTTACCGCTCCGTATATTGCATTCATGGCTTTTGAGTTAAAGTCAATATTTAGTTCTTTTTCTTCACTCAATCAGCTCTAGGTTTTGCATTTCCTTTGTCATCGGACTAGAGTTTTCCATTTGTTTTCTATAGCATTCCAGACACCTTTTCCTTGTGCTAGAATGTATATTTGCATTCGAGCTTTCCAGTAGGAAAAGTTTGTACCCAAGTAGGGCCGGTGGTCTATTGTTTGACAGACCTTCCCGGGGAACTCCATTTGGATCCTGCTAAATAACTTAAGAAGACCTGCTCAGATACCAATTGAAATAAGTATAGATATTGGAACGTGTATGTTGAAACTGGAGTTGTGACACAATAAATTTATAACGCAGTTTGGTCAAACAACCCTAAACTGCCGAGGCACTTCTCTAATTGAGAATTTGCCTAAAATCCACTAAAAGTTGATATTCAAAGTACACTTGGTTTAGGGAACGGGGATTACATCAATATGATATCCTGTCAAACTATGGTAACCTAAACACTTGTACTACTTTTTCAAGGGAATTTGGGTATCTCTTCTCAATGACTCTCGTGCTCACAGATAGGTGTTGAAAGCGTAAGCTCTGGTGATCTTGAACGATTTATTTTATAGGTCATGAATATAGATTGGTTAGGATTGTTATTCCTACTTGTTTTAGGAATGTGATTCCTAAACCTTGATTGAGTTGATATTCCTTATTTGAATAGATATTGACAATTCATCTTTTGCTACAGTATGTTTGTCAAGATACAATTAATGGTCCAGCAAAAGCCTCCATTTCACATACATTACTTTGTGAAGTTTTCTTAAAAATTCTTCAATTGTTCCTTCACAAGCCGGCCAGGGGCAGTTTGAAATATAATCTCTATCAGGTTCCTGTTTGCTGAGTAATAGCTGCGGGTGGTCCTAAGGGCCCCTGTTGAGTTTGTCTCATATACGGATTATGAATATGAGTTTGTCTCATACTAGGAGTAGGAGTGAAACGGATAGACCCTTTGTACAGGATTAGATGCCTATAAATATATTGGTTGTATCCCTAAGGGGTCGGTCACCACTATCACCATCACTATGAATATAAGAATTGTTTCACTCCCGTGGATGTAGGCACATTGCCAAACCACGTAAATCTTGCCTTCTTTACCCTTTTATGCCATTATTATTTTTCTTGTTCTTGTTAATCTCAACAGCCCCGAACTGATAATCTTAGCTAGCGTTTGCGGTTTGTGTTGCTAGTATAGATGTCCATATGGCATTTCATAGGTGGTGGAGTTGTGATAGCAGCCTGAAATTGGTTATTGATGTACATTATATAAATATATTCCCAGTTTAAATGACTTCAGGTAATGTTTGGAAGCTTTCAATGTGTTGGCTCAAAGGCAAAGAACTGAGCAAATCTGATGGGCAGAGAGAGATAGAGAGAGAGAGAGTATTGCAGCCCGGACAGGCAGGCGTTTGTAGAAACTCATTCGAGAATTCAATGCTTGCAAGAATTCATGGATAATGAATATATGCTATCTATTTCTTGGAGTTTAGTTGTTGGAATCATATCAGACAATCACAAAACTCTGGGGAGTGCTCAAACTTCATATCTTGTATTTTAGTACTGAATTGAAAGCTTAAAACTTTATAATACTTTTGAAGCTTAGATTTGCAATATGTGTGTGTGTGTTTTGATGCATATATATATATATATATATATATATATATATATATATATTATATGTATATATATATGCAGACATATTGTTGGAGTTGATGATTATGAGTACGTGTTAACAATTCAAGCTAATTAAGAAGATTGCTTTAAAGAAAGCATCCCAGTTGTTGGTTTTGGCATTTCAGCTTTAATTTACTTTTTTAATAGATGTAATGTACCTTCTGTCAGTTTTTGAATCATGCATTATGTATGTACAATGCAATACTGAGTTCTATTTCTATCACTATATATATTCATACTTAGTTCACTTGTAATATTGTATGTTTAGTAGCTAGTTGGAAACTAATTTGAAGACTTGTTAGACAATATATAGTAGTATTCTATTGGAATTTGGCAATTTGTCGTTGTGCCTGTCATTTGCTTCTATCTAGCTTGCTTATTTTGCTTATCAGTCTGCAAATCGAGCAGCTCATGAATTAACTAGAATGGTTTGGTTCTTGTATGGAGTAACGGAGCGATTTGGCTCTACTCCTCCTTTCCTTAATTTATGATTTTCTGTCTTTGAATATTTATGAATGAAGGTGCTTTTGGCTTTCAAAAAAAAATAAAAATCAACTGTTATGACTGTTTTTGGTCTTTGAAGTGCCCGGTCCGATTCGATCCTCCCAATCTAATAATTAAAACCGAATGCAAATATATCAAATTAAATATATAACAAATTCTCTATGAACTGTACAAAACTACAAATTTCAAATAGCGTATCTTATAAACCTTGAAACATCTTACTCTTCAATTCTTATACAATATTTCTTCCCTTCAAACAAAATTACATCATATTTATGTTTCTTTCTCATGTGTGTGTAATAATAAAATAAGCTAACATAAAATATATTTTTTAAATAATTAAAATTAAAATGACAAAATTTATAAATATTCAAGATCTTATATAACCTAAGAAAGGAAAGGGAATCACAATCCCTTCAAAATTCTATGTGGATGGAATCTTTCCATTCGTTGGAAATGTTATATTCCCTAAAATAAAATGAACCAAACATAAGGAAATTAAGCTTTGGAATGTCACATTCCATTGGTTATGTTATATAATCTGAACCAAACGCCCCCTTAAGGTTTCTTAATTATGATGAGAAAGAGATTGTCTTTTAAATACTAATTATGAGGATTCTTTTAAATGTTGTTGTTGTTGTTTTTGTTTTGTTATTATTATTATTATTATTATTATTATTATTATTATTATTATTATTTAAAAAATTGTCTAATATAGATTCAAAAAGAGTTAATTTTGCACTTCATCAGTTAAAATGCTTGTTGTTAACCTCTAAACATTACATGTTTGTGATATCTACAATTAATGCTCACTTCTCTTTTTTTACCTCTAGGTAACCAAGAAATCTGTAAGTTAATCTATATATATATAGGGAAAATGACATTTTTTTTCCCTAAGTTATATACTTATAGCACTTTTTCCCCCTCAATTATTTATGTAAGCACATTAGCCCCTAAATTATTTTAAAAGTGGTGGTTTTCTCCCTGATATATTAAATTGACATTTTTACCCTTAAAGTAAACATTTTATTTATTTTACTTCTCCAACAAATTATTGTGTATATGTAGCAATGACCACGGTTCGGTTCGAACTGAACCGGACACTATATCAATCAAATTAAAAGTTTCCGGTTATGATTCAGATCTAGAATCCAATATTTAGATTTCAATTTATTAAATTTATGAAGCATCTAAATTTAAGTACACATTGAATTTGAAAACGCAGTTGTTGAACACCTCCTAATAATTTGCGAGTTCACGCCCAAAAACATTTTTCACTCAAGATAAGATCAACTTGGGGTTTTTACAATTACAAGGTTATCCACCATAGACCGGATTGACAGAAACTGTGGAAACAATTCGCATCAATCAAGACCGAGACTCCAATGCTCTTGATTTCCTTATTGCTAATGCCAAAAAGGGGGAAAGTGTTCTCAGTCGATTGGCTTTAGGGAATGAAGGCAGTGGCAGTGGCAGTGGAGGCTGTGACGGTCAATCTCATGGTTTTGCTCAATGTAGTGGCAGAGGTTTAAGTAGACCAACCTTGGGAAGTTACTTTGAAAATAGAACCTCTCAGCCTGTCAGCCTGAGAAGGTGTGGACCCTGAAGGATGTTCCTGCAATGGTAAGAAAACAACCAGCTGGAGATCAAAGGCAGTGGGTAAATGAGCAAAATATATTAGAATGAAGCATTGAAGAGGAAAAGAACTGATATGTGGTCTTAGTTAAGAGATTATGTAAGGCATGCTGGATCTAATATGGAACATGGAAAGAGTTTTGAAGACTGTATTGATTGGTAATTTGGTATGAAGCGGGAGTGTTCCTGGATCATCAATCTGTGAAGCCTACAGTTATTACATCACAAGCCAGGTATAGGTTTTGGCATCATCAAAGGGGAAAAATTGTTAGGAATTAGATTTTGATGAGTCAAAGATGTATCCCATTTTATTTTGATTAGTCTCGTAATTTTATGCTCAAGAGACCAAAAAGAAATTTAAAGAAAAAATTCAAGAAGAATTACCATATGAAGGAAGCACACGAAGAAATAATTCCAAGGAATTGAATCCAAGAAGCAATAGAAGTTTGCATGGAAGAGCAATAGAGATTTTGTAGAGATCAAGAATCAATCAAGGAAAAGGTATGCATTATGAAGATCCAACAAATTACAACAAGGAGTAGAGCTTGTGAATTCAATTAATTATGGAGTAGAGATTACAACGAGTAGAGGCTGCAATATCAAATTAAATCAAGGATTGGAGGATGCAAGGTAGCTGAAGTTGTAATATAATTCAACACGGAGCTGAGAAGCAGATCAGATGAAGTAGCCGTATCCAAATCAAAATGAAGGAGGTGATATTTGAGCTCAAGTTATTTATGGGAAGTGCCAATGTTTGGTACTAGTCTAAATTGGAAAGTGCTAAAGTTGGAGCTAAAATTTAATATGGAAAGAGCTAAGGAATTGGGTTATTATCGCATCCAACATGAGAATTAAATTCAAAAAAGGCATGAACACCATCATATTATCAAGGAGCCTAATTTGCATGGGGTTATTCAGGAGCTCAAATTCCTACTGGAAATATTATTTTCTCACACAACATTAAAGTGAGAAAAAGTCTATAAAATTTTCTTTACAGACTGAAAAGGCTACAAGACCTGCTAAAAAAAATTTAAATTTGAGATTGTCTTTTTTCAACGGATAAAATCTCAAATACCTATAGAAGTCAAGAACGTACATGAGACATCAAGTGAACGAGAGCTATATATATATGAAAATATTCAAGTGAAAATCAAGAGAATACAAAATCTTCATCTTGAAGGAAGACCTAGCTATTCATTGAAGAATTCATCCATAAGTCTCAAAGTTAGAAGAAGAGAAAAATCTTGTTTTCAAACAAGTAGTTTTTCTACCGAAGTGTAGATAGAGGATTGTCGCACAGAGTTGTGGAATCCTAGTGGCAGTGCTGGAGGCATTGGAGTGGTGTGATTAGTGTGGACTTCACTGCTGGAAATCTGCATTTTCCGACCACCCAAAAGTGGTCGAAAAAGGGACATTTCCGTCGGAAATGCAGTTTCCGGACCAACTTAGCGATCATTTATGGATTCGGAAAATAGCCTAGCTATTACCGACAACTAGTAAAGGTGGTCGGAAATTACCCAACTTCTTTTTTATGACGTCGGAACTTAGTGGGTTTGTCGGATAAAGAGAGCAAAATTTTCTACCACTGGTTGTCGGTAAATTGTCGGAATTACCATCCACCGGTGGTCGTAAGATTTACAAAGAAAAAAAATTAAAATGTGAATTACCGACCTCTAAGGTGGTCGGTAAGATTTACTAAAAAAAAAATAAAATTTAAAATTCTGCAAATATCAAATGAATTTGACCGGTTACAATTGAAATTCAAATTTCAGCTTACAATATTAAATTCAACACAAGAATTAACAATTTAGGGAAATCAAACATTAATCAATCATTTTAAATCAAGGTGTAGCATATGATAACACCGGATTGGCATAGAGAATTAAATACTCAATCCTTCATGACCATTCAATCATCATATTTTCCAAATAAGGAAAGAGATCACAAAGAAATTGAGTGCAGATTAGTATTAATTTTTTTCCCCTTTCATCCAGATAAGTAAAAATAAAAACTACATTATCACCATTCTTATATGCAACAGAAACGTAACTAGCTCACGAAAACAGCCAATTAGGCAATCAGCACACTGCATCTTTAAGCAGGAAACATTAAAATTTTGTATGAGAAATTGTAGCTAAGCATTATATTAGTAAGCCAATAAACCAGTTTAGACATGAGCAAGCCAAATACAGTGCACATTGAAATTTACATCATATAATAACGAATATATAATACTCTGAAACACAGAAGTTCCGAGTTAAAAACGTCTAGAAATTATAAAAGCAGAAAAGCTACAAGGAGTCAAGGACCATAAAGCCATACCCATTCAAGAGCAGAAAGCTCCACCTCAATATGCTGCTGCATATACCTCTGCAGAAAAACACAGACCACAAGACCAATCCTTATAATTCAAATCAGAGTAATACTCAAGAACATTTGCTCACACCTATGCATGTAAATATGCAATCCCTCAACTTCTTGATTCAGCCAGATCAATATGTAATCCCTCAAATTCATATCTATACTATTACACATATATTACATATCATAACATTTATATCAAAACCAACGAGGTGAGGGTGTTAAGTTAAACACATTAAGGCTTAGCAATATTGGCATAGAAGACAATGGCTTCTTTTAGCAGTTGCGAGAACCTGAATGCGATTTTTCTTTTGAAATGTCACCGTCGCCACTTCCGTTAATGTTGATGTTGTTCACTCCCTCCGTTATCTCCTCCATTGATGATTCTTGATTTCTCTGCTCCAACTCAAAGGAAACTTCTACTTGGGGTATTTGAGCACTTAGCTCTGTAAGGGATCAATCAAAGTAAGAAATCACAATTCACAAACATACATATACTCTTAGTATACAATAAACCAAAAAGAGGTGGAGTATTATAAGCTTTCAAAATTTGGAAGATAAAATTATGGATTTTAAAGCAAAAAACAAAGTAGTTTTCAAATACATTATGAATTACACAGATTTAGACATAATATGATAGTAATGCAATTGTCGTTGGCTTACATATTTTTTTGATATGGGGTTATAGAGTAGTAAGCCAAAGCCCAAGAGCATACTACAATTGAGCAACAATAAGATTACTTACAGGTAAATGGGCTAATAATCAAATGCTTTCAGAGAAATAACTCAAATTACTAGAGCAAGAAAGTACATTAAGAACTAAACTACATGGCAATTCATCACAATATCAGTAGTATATATAAAATATGGATAACAATTAGAATCAAAGAAAGTCCTGCTTCACCAACCTGGAAGGCCGAGCATCGTTCACCTCCAACTTCCTCCAGCTGTTCTCTGTCCTTTCCTTAGGAGAGCGGAACGACCATTTTGGCTTGCTGATTCCAAAGCCCTTCTTTCTGAATGAAGAACCATCAACAAAGTAAACCATGGTGGCCTGAGAAAGAAAGCCTTACAAGAGACAGAAAATCAAAGTAAACCACTATAAAGAAATGAACAATATAAAAAAGAATCGATTAAACCAGGAAGAGTACAATCTAAGACAGAAAGTCTCACCATCGTTTCACTCTCTTATATTCCCTTGATAAATCCTTTCTCCGCAGCCTCAATCCCCTTTTCTGCTACTTCTATTCCCTTACAGGATCCTGAAAATAAGAATAGCTAATGTTAGCAGTGCAAATGAGTACAACTCATAGCAGCAGTAATATGCACCATCCCAATTGTTTTGAGATAGAAAACATAAAAACAAATTAAATAAAACTAGACTGATTAACAACGCTATTGAAGGAAAATTCATTACGAATTAATTTTGAGAAAACATGTGTATATTATAGCTAATTGAAGTGAGGAAAAAAACTTCCTAATTTCTTAATTGCTATAAATAACCATTTAACAACAAATGTCAGTTTCCAGAGATAAAAGTGAATAAACCTTCTTAATGGTAGCAAATTTCATACCAAATTAAATATAAACAAAAAGAAATTTAAAATTCTGAATACACTTTCAAAATTCCAAACATAAAAACAATAACATATGGTAACTCATTAATACAAAAAGTAATCAGAAAAATATTCCAAACATAAAAACAATAATATCAGTTGCACTTGGTCCACCAAAACCATTAACCAGCTAATCATCACAAAAAGAAATTGAAATTTCAAAGAAATTGAAAAATGTAAAGACATGCAATATG
This sequence comes from Ipomoea purpurea, assembly GCA_009835305.1. NCBI lineage: Eukaryota > Viridiplantae > Streptophyta > Magnoliopsida > Solanales > Convolvulaceae > Ipomoea > Ipomoea purpurea. The sequence continues at coordinate 814 of VALG01014852.1, read as the reverse complement.
CCGCATATCAGTTGAAAAACAAAAACTTACCCTATGGCTTTCTCTAGAATAGGTTCATCTTCATCAATCATATGATAGGTTCTTAGTCAAACAAAGTTTTTTGAAGAATGGATATGTACTTGGGTTCAGAGGACAAATAATCAAGCTCTGTGAAATGCTCTCCATACGAGGATTTAATCAACTTCAATCCTGCGATCATCACTTACATGATCTTCAGTAGGATTCCAGGATGCTTGCCATTCATCTAACGTCTCTAGAGTAAATTACACCAATCAATTAAAAGCAAGGCCAGAGAGATAAAATAGAAATACGGAATGATCAAAATCAGGTAGCTGAATAAACACAAGAATGTTAGACACTTCAAGTCTTCAACCTACAATGAGAACGGACATTCATGCAATCACATCTAACCGTCGGCTTCGCTTATACATCATTCAATGATGACAAAATACTCGCATTAACAATATGCCAGAAATGTGGAACTCCTTTTCTTTGCGGTTTTGGTCGTCTTAGTACCCAGCGGAAATCCCGAGACAAGTGCTGTCGGACATTACTACACCGCTTCAACTTCAACATACATAGCATGTGATAATACCATTCACAATGAATTGAATTATACTCTGCATCAACTCCTACATTTTTAAAGTTCTATACACTTCATTATGATGACATTCGAGACCAATAGGGACGGATTAACTAGCCAAAAAGATGGCGCCACGCAAGAGAAAGAATGATGATAGTCTAAGATACTAAATCCAAATAAAAAAGTACTCCGTAAAAAAGCTGTACACAAAATTGTGAAACTGACTATAGT
>VALG01014843.1:2142-52565 GCA_009835305.1 Ipomoea purpurea | reverse complement strand
GGGAAATGGTATGACTTGCAAATTACATAAACTGGACTCAGAAGTCAGAAGAAGAGAATAGAAAACGACAGATAGTAAGTAAATTATTAACATGAAAAATGAAACGATTCTCCCTCCCTCAAAATTAAATTCAGCTGACCAGTTCAACATCACATATCTGTCACCTGTGGTTGCCATTTTATTTACTTGCACTGGCTGGCCAAGAGAAAATCTTTGGTAATTTGCTGTACTACATAAGTACCTATTGCCTCTCAACCTCAAATTCCTCGAAACAAATTCACCAAATCCACATTTCTTTTGCGTCATATAAATAAATGGCTTGCCTCCTTTCATGTTTCAATCATCCGTCACAGCCTACGGGCTTATAAATATCATAAATATAATTTTTCTTTTCTTTTCTTTTCTTTTCTTAATGCTCGAATTTAAAACCCAAAAAAAAAAAAAAAAAAAAAAACATGCCTGACGCTGACGCTGGAAGTAAAAAAAACGCGGCGATTGCTAGCGTTGCCGGTGTCTTTTTTGGTGGCCTGCGCGGTGGCTGCCACCGTATCCGTGAGTAAGAATGGCGGTGGGTCTTCGGAGGGCCAGCAACAACTTACAACCTCAACCAAATCGGCTCACGCGATTTGCGCCACCACCGATTACAAAGGACACATGCGAGACTAGCCTTTCTAACGCAAAGAACACGAGCAACCCTAAAGAGCTTATAAAGGTGGCTTTCGACGCGGCCATGAAGAACCTTAGCGTGTCATCTCTCATTCGCCTTTATTGAAGAAAGCCAGTAAGGACCCCCGTACCTCGGGGGCTCTAGATGTATGCAAACAAGTCCTGAACGACTCCATGGACGATATGAGGAGGTCTTTGGATAAGGTGGAGGGGTTCGGCATGGAGAAGATGAAGAGTACTCGGACGACGTCAAGGTTTGGCTCAGCGGTGCCATTACTAACCAGCAGACATGTTTAGATGCCTTCCAGAACACAACCGGCGATACGGAGAGAAAATGAAGGAAACTTCTCAACTTCACGGGGGAGCTCACCAGCAACGGCCTGGCCATGGTTACCCAGTTCAGCGAAGTCCTCCAAACCCTGGATATCCCGGGATTGGGAATGAAGAAGAAAAGCGGCTACTTGAGGAGGAGGAGGGGAGGAGGGAGGAGGAGGAGGTGGAGCGCCGCAGCAGACTCCTCCTCCAGCTCAAACCCAAAGCAGTGGTTGCTAAGGACGGAAGCGGCAGATTTAAGACCAATAAAAGGCGCTATTAGTGCAATCCCCCCCAATAACAACGTCATTTACGTCATCAAAATCAAGGCCGGCATTTACAAGGAACAAGTGACGGTTCCTAGAAAGATGAATAAAGTAGTATTCGTGGGAGAGGGCCCCACAAAGACCAAGATCACAGGCGGCTTGAATTTTATAGACGGCACAGCCACATTCAAGACCGCCACAGTTGCTATCCAAGGAGATGGTTTCATGGCACGAGATATTGGAATCGAGAACTCCGCCGGGAGCCGTTAAGCATCAAGCCGTCGCCCTCCGCGTTCGGCTGACGACCGCCATCTTCTACAACTGCCGCATAGATGGGTACCAAGACTCCCTCTACACCCACTCCACAGGCAATACTTCCGCAACTGCACCATCACCGGCACCATTGACTTCATCTTTGGAGATGCCGCCGCCGTGTTTCAGAACTGCAGAATGATCGTGAGGAAAGCCCTTGGAAGCCAGGCCTGCATGATCACCGCCCAGGTAGGCAGGACCACCCGTGGAGTTGGCGCCATTGTCATCCAGAATTCGGAGTTCATCCCGGACGCAGCTCTCAAAACCGTCAAGCCACCCATCACCGTCTACTTGGCCGCCCTTGGAAGGAGTTCTCCAGAACAATTATCATGAATCTTACATCGACGCCTTCATTCACCCTACGGGGTGGGCTCCCTGGATGGGAAATTTGGACTCAACACTTGCTGGTATGCGGAGTACCAGAACAGGGGCCCCGGCGCTAAAACCAACGCCAGGGTCAACTGGAAGGGTTACCAGAAGCGCATTACACCCGAGGTTGCTAAACGATTTACTGCCGGAGTCTTCCTCAAGGGAGATGCCTGGATCAAGCCGACCGGCATCCCCTACAATTCTGGGATATGATAATATATACTCCGTAGAATATATGCATGAATGCAGGTTAGGTTAATTAATTAAGGCCATCATCTCATCAATTCAATTTGCTATAAGTATTAGAATATAAAATTGCAGGATATTGACCTTAGCATCCCACCTCTTACGGAATTCAAGCATAAATACTTACTAATTAAATATTACCCCAAATTCATCTTTCACCCACAAACTATGCTCGATGCCATCCAATTTGCTATATATAGAGAGAGGGAGCAAGGATCTAATTTAGTTTTAAATTTAGAGTCTATTTAATCCATTTAAGGTATGATATCATGAGTTTAATTGATGACGATTTTAATTAGCTAGGTAATTGTTTAATAAGATTGTTATGTTAGATATAGATGTAATTTAACATTGATTGAATGTAAACCAATTGATTACAAGAAATCTAATTTTGTAATAGTGAAAGCCATAACGAACCACATTACTACAATTAAACTCATAACCTTAGATGGGTATGAGTACCATAAACTATAACTCATATCCATCAAATACATGCTTGGCTTTAATTACATAGCATATATGCAAAGTTTGTAATTAAACATACGTACGATTTCTAGCTATTCAGTTCAAAGCTAGTAAGCTTGCACCGCATAAATAAGGCCTTAATCTATAACATATGGAAAATATGATATTCTCTCACTTAGTGCAAGTACTAGCATGCATAACCTTCATCGAAGAACAAAATACAGAATTTATAGCGATATGCATGTCATCTAGTTGAAAGAGTAATTATCTTCTATGCATCACATGTCTTATATTTTAATTCCCCAACTTTAGTTCTTTATGAAAAACCTAACTTTATTCTTAGTGTCTTAACGGATGTTTCTCAAAATAAATTATGTGCACCCATTAAAAGAAGAAATCATTCAAAATGCTAAAATTTTAAAAACTATTAAAATAATTTTTCGATAAGTTTTTTTAAAAAAATCATTTATATATAATAATATATTAAATAACAATTAATTTACCAAATATTTCTTGAAGAGTTAATACCCATTTTGGTCCTCTGACTATTAGCTAATACTCGATTTAGTCCCAAAGTATTAAAAGTGCCCAATTTAGTCCTCTAACTTTTAAAAATCACACTCAATGTGGTCCTCCGTTACAATTTTGCCTATCCACCATTATTTTGAGGTGAAAAGAAGTCAATTTACTTGGTCCAAACCCGTTTCTTCCTGATTTAACGTCGCTGATGTCACTTCATTTAAGGAAGAAATGTGCTTTATCAACTAAAATGAAACTTAGCCCTTCAAAAATAACGGTGGATAGATGACAATTCTAACGGGAGGGACAACATTGGGTACCATTTTAAAAGTTAGAGGACTAAATTGGATACTTTTAATACTTTGGGACTAAATGAGTATTAGCTAATAGTCAGAGACCAAAATGGGTATTAACTCTTTCTTTTACAATAAACTAATATTATCAATTAATCCATCATCAACTAAGAGATTGCCAAACGAGTTTTTGCACTTTTGGTCCCACGACTATAGTGGCATTGGCAGAATTGATCCACGACTTTTGAACTTTGCAATTTTAGTCCACGACTATTGATTTTTTTTGCAAAAAAATGATCCTTCGGCCACTTTTCCGTCAAAATTTCACTGGAAAAAAAAATTCTTCATTTTTAACCGATGTCTTCGGATGATCGGCAACGTGCTGAGGACCATTTTAATCGGGCTAAAAATTGAGAATTGTTTTTTCCAGTGAAATTTTGACGGAAAAATGACCGGAAGGACCATTTTTGCAAAAAATTCAATAGTCGTGGACTAAAATTGCAATATTCAAAAGTCGTGGATTAATTCTGTCAGTGCCACTATAGTCGTGGGACCAAAAGTGTAAAAAACTCTTTGCCAAACACCTCCGTTAACTTTTACATATAGCTGATGGCTGATTCGAGTTGTCGCGTTTGAGGTTCGATCGCTCATCATTTCTTTTTTTCTTTCTTTAATAAATAAATCTCTTGTTTTTAGTAAAGACAAATAAAAAAAACCCAAAAAGAAGATAGCCAAAGGTGAAGGGTCACATTCTCCAACCATTACAGATTTATTTACAGATAAGACCAACAAATATATACTACGTACGTAGCTGCGACAATATCAATTATCACCACACCTCAAAAACAACCCAACAAATTGTTGTTCCAGGAAAACCCTAAAAACTTCAATTCTTCCTCCCCCATTTCCCAGTACTTGCAAAAACCGAAGAAGCCTCATTTCTCATTATTTGCTATTGCAAGTTTGCAACTTCAAAACACGCACAGTACTATGGAGTCCACAACCACAGGGACATCACAGCCTCCTTTCACAGGTATACGAGCTCCTCTCACTATTGATGATTCCGATGATTTCGAGTATTCTTCCTCATCTCTTAGTAATGGCGAAAAACAGTAGCATTGCTGATGCTTACACTAGCACAATGGGTCTGCTTCTGAAGCTTCTATTAGCGGTGAGGATTGGTTTTGACTCTAATTCTGAGATGGATTACTCTGACCGAGAACCAGGCCCAAATCACCAAACCCTTGAATTTGATTATTATAGGCCTTCTGTGGAATTACTCAGAGGGTGAAAGTGTTGAAGCAAAGAGTAATCTCGATGAATTTGATGATGATTATATATCTTCTTTAACTGGCCCAGATGTTGGAAATGTGGGAATAGTGGTTTTAGACAAGGTATACCGATTGCCTTGTTGTCAGTGGACAATGATGATGATTCCCAAGGTAGTGTAGTAATGGACGATTTCAATGATGGTTTCTCTGGCTCTCACCGCTCTGTTAGAGTTCCAACTTATACTACAGTGTTAGAGAGGATAGGAGGAAGTGCACCTAAAGTTAGAGTCCTCAATGTGGAAGGTGAGGAGGATGAATGCAATGAGAATGCAATTGAACCAGATGTTGTAGTGGATGAAGGTGGGGTGGAAGATGAGAATGCGCAAGAAAAACAGGTTGTTGTAGTAGACTCAGTGCCAGATGAATACAAAGATTGTGATGTTGAAGAGATAAAAGTAGAATGTAGGGTGACAAGTAAAGAGCAGCTGAATCCACTGGCATGCAATTAGAAGAAGACATTCAATCTGTTTATATGGGTGCACAAGATAGAGAGTTTGTGAACTTGGATATTGATTCTAAACTTCCTGTTGTTTTTAAGTGGGTTATTGAAGAGAACCTAAGGAGTTTAATTTCTTCGGAATGGGGATTGCCAAAAGTAAGTTACAGGTTGGAGAAACTGCTTGTCTCACTCAAATAGGTAAGAATGAAGATCCAAGACAGCATAGTCAAGCAAGAAATCATTAAGGGTGATGAAGTTAAGAGCAGTGATGGTGCAGAAATGCCCAGGATCAGTTATTTCCCCTGAGTGGCACTGAAGTGGATACAACTCATGGACTTGCAGCAGAAGGAGATGAGTTGTCAAGAGATTCCAACATTTCTCAATCTATGGCAATCAATTCCCTTCCAGATGATAATTGTGCATTCAAATCAGTGGAAGATGAGGAAAATTCATTTTCATTCAACAACGATGATGGATTGACCTTTGAAGATTCTGGAGTGAAGGAAACCATCGATCAATCAGACTATCGGTTCAGCTGCCTGGATCATGTGCAGAATATAGATGGTGAGGTTGTTACAGACTCAAATGGAGAGGTGGACACAATTGAAGAAAACAAAGAGAAAGAAACATTTGAAACTGCCGCACTGTTGAAGAAACCTTCGGGGATTGTTTCCCAGCTGAAGGATTCTAATATTTCTGCTCCTTCAGATCATGCAGTTGAACATAAAGCACAAGGAATCTTAAGTGAAGCAGAAAGGAGTAGACTTGAGAAGATACAGCAGTTGCACTTAAATTTTTTGCATCTAATCCACACACTAAATCAGCCTCCTGAAGATTCCATAGCTGCACAGGTTTTTAGTTGTCTAGCACTTGCTACAGGGAAGCCATTTGCTCAAACAGCAGAAGCACTGCAGTTTGAATCAGATGGTAGGAACAACCTGAACTTCTCTTTGAATGTCTTGGTTATTGGGAAAACTGGAGTTGGCAAGAGTGCTACTATAAATTCCATTTTCCATGAAGACAAAGCAGTGACTGATGCATTTAAACCTGCCACAGCCACTGTGAAGGAGATGGTTGGGACATTGGAGGGAGTCATAGTTAGAGTCTTGGACACTCCCGGTCTCAGATCTTCCATTGCAGAACAAATATATAACCGCAAAGTGCTGCTGTCTATAAAGAAGGCCATGAAAAGATGCCCTCCAGATGTTATCCTCTACGTTGATCGTCTGGATACACAAACTAGAGATCTTTGTGATTTGCCATTGTTGAAATCCATCACCACATATCTTGGTCCATCAATATGGGAGAAAACCATTGTTACCCTGACCCATGCAGCTTCAAGTCCTCCTGATGGATCAACTGGGAAACCCTTAAGCTATGAAATGTTTGTGGCTCAGAGATGGCATGCTATTCAGGAGTTGATTAAACATTCTGTTGGTGATTTGCATATAATGAATGCTGGTTTGATGAATCCAATATCTCTGGTAGAAAACCACTCTTTATGTCTGAGAAACGGAAATGGAGAAAGAGAAAATTGGAGATCTCAGCTACTGCTCTTGTGTTACTCAATGAAGATTGTGTCAGAATTAAGTAGTGGTTGTTAAAAGTAGGGATCCTTTGGACCCTGACTTTGAAATGTGTTATTTCCTATCTTCTGTACTCCAATACAATGTTCATCCAAACTGTGAAGGTGAGGATGTGGACTCAGACAGGAATAGTAAGCCATCATATTTGTCTAATTCAGGCAAAGAAGATGAAAATGAGGGTGAATCATCAATCCGAGTTCATACTGGACCTATTTTCAAGTTGCGTGGATGGGACTGTGATTATGGATATGATCAACCTACCCTTATATGGGGAAGAAGGTGTAAAGTAGGCGTTAGGGCGGAGATGAACAAGAAGCTAAGTGGTGGGATGTGCATCAGGACAAGCAGCTCGGATTATAGTCAGATTGGTATACTATCACTATGTATAATAATAACAGTAGTGAAAGACATAGTAGGGAGGATCTATCCTCAGCCTCAGGAGTTGTAATATGTTAGAAATGTGGCCAGCCGGCCAGGGGTCTGTTTTTGATTATTTATTTTTGAGAAAACACCTTTATATTTTAACTTACCATATCAGACCACAAAAAATTACATACCCAAGTTATTTATGTATCAATAGTACAAAAATAAGTGAGTAAATATCTAAGGAATAAGGATTAAATATGTCACTCAATTGCACAACAAACTGTAATTAGACTATTGAATTAAAAAATAATGTAATTAGGTCCATGTTAAAAGAAAAAAAAAAAAGAAAAAAAAAGCCAAGGACAGTCGGAGACGACCATCTCCTGGCCATGGAGACGAAGCGGCGAAGGTCATCTTGTCTTCGACCATGGAGACGATTCGTCTCCGTTCGTTTTTTTTTTAAACAAATCATTTTGAATTAAATTGTTTAAAATTGTAATTGCATTATTTTTTAGTTTGATGGTCTAATTATAGTTTGGTGTTCAGTTGAATAGTCTATTTGAGGCTGATTCTAATATCTAATGTCGCGCGTCGTCATCATTGTAGTCGTTGATTATTTAGATGGACCATTATTGTCTTTTACTCCGTATATTGTTGCGGAAAAATGGCAACACGAACTAAAACAACTGTAACACAATGTAGGCAAGAAGAAACAGAGCAGTTACCCTTCGGTTAAGCTAAGTTAGTAAGGTGAGATTGAAACCCGTCCCGTCCCAAGAGGGAGGCAAGAGCAGTCGGAATCCTCGCACGCGCGCACTCCTTCAAAATATCATCTCTACTCGCACGTATATCTTCCGATGAGGAGGTAACCTAATTCTCCGATGACGATGTTGAAGAGGTACTCCACTCGCGCTTGCACTTGGAACATCATCGGAATTCCCGATCAGGTACTTAATTTCATTTCTAAATGAAATCCAGCAAAGCCGTTGCTTCATCGCACGGTCAGAAACAACAATGCTTAGGCGAAAACGCTAAGGTCATACACTGGGAAGATTACCAGCAACAGCTGGCTCGCCTCTGCAGTCTCACCTCTGCCGTCAATGAAGCCAATCTGAAGAAGCAATTATTTTGCCAAAAGCTCCACTCCAGCATACAGGTAAGCCTTTTAAAAACAACAATATATAAGACTAAAAGTTTTTCACATTATCTCCCTTTTAGTTCCTCTGAGCGTCCAAACAACCCGATCGAAACAACTTTTTTTTTTGGTTAGGTGATACAAAAATGAACAATTAGTGAAACTCCTCACAGATTGAGATATCATTGGATTTTATTGGGTTCAAGTAAGCCTTTTGACAGTGAATTGTTCTTTACAGTCTGTTAAGCTAATCAGTAGTTTAACAGAAGACTTGATAATAAAAAGCAATGTGATGTTATGCCTTTTATTAGAGCTGCCAGGACGGAAACGTAAGTACAATAAGAAATAGTTTCTCAAGCAATTGTGGGTGGAGACTGACAAAATAATGTAATAAGGTCTATTGGCTTCACTTATCATCAAGGATAATTAAAGAAACCGTAATAAGAAGTTTGGCTTCTGTATCATGGTCTCCAGGTGGAAGAAGAGTCATTGAACCGTTCAAATGAGCTTGATGAGATGAGAGAAAAATTGGAATCTCGAAAGTTAGTAATGGGAAACATGTCAATGGATTCAAAGTTTTGAAAGAGAAAGTCAAGAAGCGAGAGGAGCAACTTAGTAATTGAGATCAGGTCTCTGTCGGTTGCCGGAAATGCTCTTTCTTTTGCTCGCAATCACTTGCAGGTGTCATAACTTGTATATTTTTCAAGTTTTAAGTTTAACTTAATGCATTACTGGATCACTTCTTCCATGTTACACCTATTGTGATTTGGCACTAGTTATCTTCCTCATGACAATTCAATATTGGAATATACTACTCTTTTTACTAAGAAATCAATTTTTGAGCAATAAAGGAAAAAAAAGGCTAACAAATATGTAGTTATTCTTCCTTTAAGAAAGGGGTGAGAAATTTTATTTATACTTTGGTACAGGATGTGAGTAGATCACTTGCTGGGGGAACTGGTTATGGCTATCTCAAATACTTTGAAGAGATTGCAGAGATTGCTGAGGTTGAGAGAACAGTATATGGTATCACAAGTTCAAGTGCTTTATCCTGTGAAGATAGTGATTGGTTATTCACCAGAACAAGAATTTGGATCATTTGCCGGTGCTATCAAATCAGGTATTAAATCTTATGATAACCTACTGGTTATTGTCTGTTTGTTGGATGCTGCATGTTTTGCCTTCTCTGTCTATCGGATGCTGCATGTTTTTCCTGCTGTCTATTGGATGCTGTTTGTTTTAGTTCTGAATAATTTGGCTGTCATTACCTCGTGTTGAAGTTTTAACTCCTCTATTTTTGCTTTTAAGGTGATTCTACCAGAGAGAAAGGTGTTGATCAAGGACCCCTAACAATTGCGGGTCTACATCTTACTATGGTTCCTTTTACAAAGATGGGTCTTTTCACTGATAAGAAGGCGGTTCAGAGGTCTGCAACTGCTCTAGGACATGTTGCACATGTGTGTTCTTTCTCTTTTCTCATATTTAATAAATAGCTGTTCCTTTTTCTTTTTTTTTTCCTTTTTTTTTCTTTTGGCAAGAATCAGCTGTTTTGTTGTTTACTAAAAATGGTGGCCTGTTTGGATTTAACATCTTATAAAATCTTCCGACAACCAACCATAACCTTTTACTCCCTCCGTCCGTCCCATTTTATGTCTGGTATTGGTTAATGAGGCTTGACTGAAGTTATTTTTAATTTAATTTTTCATAAATTAAGTTTATTATTAGAGTGTAAAATTTATATATTTAGAAATTACATTAAAAGTACTATTAAACAAGAAAAATCAAAATTAAAAATAATTTTGAAATACTAAAAAAAATAAGTTAAGAAGAAAGAGTTGGCTTGACCAATGAATAATAAGCATGACAAGTAAATGAGACAGAGGTAGTACTTCTCTGTCATAGTGAAGTTCTCTTTCTTTGATCTGTCTTATCTCTGCTTTTGCGCTGTATTTCTTGTGCATAGTACTTATTGATTTTGTTGAATGATCTTATCACAGGCTGTTTTACTTATTGCTTCCTATTTACAAGTTCCTCTTCGCTATCCTTTGCGGTTAGGAGGTTCTCGATCATATATTCGTGATTATGCACCTTCGGTTGAGCCTTCATCATCTGATATGGCATCAAATCATCAGTCACCTCAAATTCAAATCAGATGGAATTTCCTCTGTTTTTAGAAGGGCAAGATTCAACAAGAGCAGCTTATGCTGTGTTCTTGCTAAATAAGGTTAACTTCATCTTCATGTACTTGTGTTTTCTTTATGTCTAACTGCTTATGAAGAAGTCTAGAAAAGTAAATTTGAAGCGTACGCCTTTTTATTGGGTGAGAGAGCTAATAGCATGCCCCTTGGAGTTGTCTAGCTATATAATTTGTTGAAACTTACAAAAGTCGTGAAATTTTGATTTTGCTCAACTTATAGAGAAAGTTTGCATTTGGATATTGTGGTGTGATAGACGGAATGAGTAATATACTTGCTGAGTAGTATCTTTTAAGCCTGATTGTTTTCTTCTGATAGCGCTTAAAAATGGTGTCTTATTGTAGTAAGACTTGAAATTATTTGACATTTTTGTTTTTGTCCGGATTGTAGGATCTAGAGCAGCTGGTGAATTATATTGGCGTGACAAGTTTAGGGCCACGTCATGTACTTGCGAATTTAAAAGAACTTGTGAGGACCATTTTGTCTCCCAAGTACATAGATACATGAGGGAGGAGTGATTCCAGGATTAATTGTAAAAGTCTGAATATGTTGATGTATTTTGAATCGATATAGGTGCCATTTTTCAAAGGAATGGACCTTTCTTTCCCTGAGTTGTTACATGTAACTAGACAGATTTATTGATGGTTGTTATTGCAGTAACCCCCGGGTTCACATTGTAAGGTGGATCTGGATCAAAATACACAATTTATATAATGAATGTTCACAGTTTACATATTGAATGTTTATAATTCAAATTGTGAATATTTAGTATATAAAATGATCCACATAATAATTTGCTAGTATAGTGTGACTTGTGTTCACAAGAGGTTGTTGTTCTCTGAGGGTAGTGTGTGGGTGAAGACCAAAGAGCAGGATTCAAGTCAAACACTAGTCATGTAAAAGCTAAGCCCACTTGAAATAAGTGGTGATATGATCCAAGGGTAGTGACAAGAAGTAAAAGTAAATAGAGGAAAGCAATATTCACAGGTGGGATATGCATCAATAACAATTCTCAATTTCTCATACTCATAATTCATACTACTATTGTCCTAATCAAGCCTTGTAATAGCTTATTAGCGATATTTAATACAATATATGGTTCCTGCGACCTTGTGACGACATTGACCTTACCATTTACGTTCTTAATCGGATTTGATAATTGAGTTAATTACCGTTTTGGTCCCTCGACTATGGTGAAGAAAGTACCGAATTTTGGTCCTCGACAATTATTTTTGACCTTTAAGTCCTCAAGTATTGATTTTATGTCCGATTTGGGTCCTCCGTCAGTTTGGGTGTTAAAGTGACGTCTATGTTGAAGGGCAAATAGGACTTTCACTCTCTTCCCTCATTCTCATTGGATAATGGACCGAGCCCAGGTCATTGATTGAATTGATGAAGGAGGCGAAATCTGAGATTGAAGCCCTTGAAGGCTCTCAACGCTGCGTACTGCGCTGAACCAGCAGCCAGCCAAAAGAAGAAGGGATACGACCGGCCCCAGGCCATTGATTGGTTGATGAAGGAGGGCGAAAGCTGAGATTGAACGCTTGAAGCTCTCAACGCGCGCTGCAACTGTGGTTGAACAAGCAGCCAGCCGAAGAAGAAGAACTGCTTTCAAATCCCAGATTCTCATCAAAATAATGTCTTCTTCTTCGATAATCAGAGGCTAATCAGTTCGAACCTCGCCCAGAAAATGGCAAAGCAGAGACGGGCTCTTTCACTCCACTCTTATAGGCCAAAACCAACTCGTCTTTCTGAGAGGGGGAACCACTTTTCTGTCTGCTTTTTTCCTCACACTTTCTCTTACGCCGTCGGCCCGCCGCAAAATGGGAGGATGCCAACATATAATAATGACCTCTCAGCGGATGTCTACGGCGGAGGAGCACTACCTCCTCCATTCTGGATTTCATTCATCCTAAAAACCAATATTATATTTATGATCTCACCATTTTCTCCTCAAGTCTCTATCTAGTTAATAACTATAATATATGGTTTTCCAATCTAGCCTCCGATCAAGAATCAAGAAAAAGGAATATATATATATATATATATATATATACTATTAAATAATTATATTTATATATTTCAGTTCCCATGATGATAATAGTGTTTTCCTGCAAGTTCCAACACTGTCTGTGGCTTCAATTTTCTAGTTTTAATTTTATCAGTCCAATCTGGCCTCTTGACAAAGTTCAAGTTTATTTGCCATATTACATTTATGAAAATGGAAGAAAGTGACTAGCGCCACAATGGTGACATCCCCGGCGCTTGCCGTCCGACCCCGAACTTCGCCGGCCACTGGGTTTAGTTTTTAATGTTCTGGCGTATTCATCCGGCGAGTAAGATTTATTGTCGTCACCATCGGCAATGAAGTTATGAGCTTAGGGGATCAGAGCCTCATTCGCAGCTGATGCAGGGAGTGGCATAAAATATATAAACATCTTAATGCTCAGGTGAGTTAATTTGCTACTGGTGAAGGGTAGAAATGCAGGAAAATAGTGAAAGTGCTATTTTACCCTCAAAATAAACGCTAGTTAGACATCCAAACTGACAGAGGACTAAATCAGACATAAAATCATACTTAAGGACTTAATTGGTCATAAATAATAGTCGAGGACCAATTTGGTACTTTCGCCATAGTCGGGGACCAAAACGGTAATTAACTCTTGATAATTTTGAGTCCATCCCGAGTAATTAAATCCATCAGTTATCTTTCATGTGATCCCAATAATATTAACATCAAAATTTGGTGAGAATTAATATAATAAGTTATGAGTAGGAGTCGTATTTTTCAATATTATTATTTCCTACTCCGTAATCCGTACTATATAATAATATAATAATAATAATAATAATAATAATAATAATAATAATAATAATAATAATAATAACAATGGGCTGGGCCTGAACTGGCCTATTTACTCGGCTAAGTGTTTGGTAGGTCCAGTCGTACAGAGAGGTTCCTAAGATCTGGATTTATTCAGCTCCTCCCCTCCCCTCCCCTCTCCCCTTAGTCATCGCATTCCTCCAGAATCGACTCGCAGAGAGACAGAGAGAGAAGAAGAAGAATCGAAGATGATATACAGAAAGTGGAGTCTGCTAACTGGCCCAACGTCTATCGTCGGCGCGGTCGTCGGCGCCGTCGTCGTCGGACACCTTATCTTCTCCCAAAGTGTAACTCCCTTTTTATCGATTCCTCAGTTTTCTTATTCCACGTATTGATTTACGGTATTCAAAATACATGCTTAGTGTATGATGATATCAAATTCATGTAGGTTCTTATTTCGTTTTGACGGATCGCCGATATATAGCAAGGATTGTGACTAAACCCTTCATCTTGTCTGAAATTCCAGTTTTATTTGATTGCTTTGGGCTTGATTTGTGTTTGCATCTGTAATTTTTAACACTTTTGCCTACTTTAATTGATTAATCCATTTACCCTGCAAAAGGTTGGGCACATGTTCAACCAGTAGCCATTTCCTTTCCTTAATTGCCGCCTTAATTCATAGAAATTGTTTGATAAGGTCCTGTTGTTTCCCTGTGAGCTGTATGTCGAACTCAGTGTTGTTTCTGGTCCTATTCTTCCCGTTTTGGTGATGGTGAAGGGAAGGCATATTTGATAGGATGGAGTGATTTATTTTCCCTAATGTTGTTTTTCACCATAAGCTGCCTGCATTTTGGAGCTTGGTCCTACCTATTGTGGAATGGTATCACCAGGGTTTAAAGATAGATAGTTACATACATTCAGCCTTGCTAATTGCTATTGGGACATACTGGCTTAGATAGGGGTCATTATTTCTTCTTGGGATACATTGCTTGTTGCATGTTTTGCTTATCTCTATTTAGTGTGTACAACAAAAACTAATGTTCATTTGCTGGCCAAATTTATAGGATCCAGCCATTAAGCCAAAGCCAAGAAACTCAGAGACACTGGCTTCAAGCAAGTAGGAAAAGAAAGTAGTAAGGGATTTGGTTGGCGGCTTTATTTGATGATCTGAACTTCAACTTGATTGAGGGTTTCTCCATGTTGTATTTTGTGTTAGTCCAAACTTTTGCATTGGAGTTGGGCTTAATGCTCATCTCTCTCAATAAGATATACTTCAAATGAGTTGATGACTTGATAATGCCTGTTTTTGCTTAGGGTGATGTTCTTCAGTTTATTGTAATACTTAGTGGCTCTATGACGAGGATTGCTTGGGGGTTTATATCCCGCTTATTCCTATTATAAATAAATAAATTCACATATTTTTTGTCTGAAGTTTTCTCCCCTCCATTCCTTAAACCATAAATAATACCCCGTATTCATAGCCTATACCTTGTTAGTACAATGCCAAACTTTCCCACACGATGACTTGTTTGGGTTTATGAAAACTCACAAGTTATACTTAATGCCTTTGCAACATGCTTTAAAAATTTTTATGTCAATTTTTCATAATCACAATCATTTTCCATTACAGAGTACTTGCTATAAAGAGCAATTGCACAACACCTTAGAGAGCACAAGCCTGACAAATTAACTACCAACACAATCCAAACTAAAAATTACACACTTGAGTATAGTTAGCACCATTTTACACTCAACAGTTACTAGGAGGACAGACAAATTTGTAACTTTACATAATGTAATGCAATTGTGAGTCTGGTCCTGTCAACCCGTTGCATACTTCTGGGTCCAGCTCCTGGCAGTTGCTTCATACTTTGCTCTATCTGTCTTGTACATGTGGGCAATCTCCGGGACCAATGGATCATCAGGGTTTGCATCTGTTAAAAGCGAACAGATGGAAAGCAACACCTGAAAGAAATCCTTAGAACTTGAATTATTCAAGAATCAAGCACACCAAAAGTGAATAATGAATGATTCAAACCAGAACCAGTGATTATTATTTATTAAGCTGTGGGTCCAAGTCTACAAGATGCAAAAATGCTATAGTGCTGTTTCAAACAAGATTACTATTGGAAAAACCTTGACCTTGATTCTACTCTTTAAGTGCTCTTTCAGATCATTCAATTACACTTGATGAGATAGAGAAACATCAAACGGGAGAAGATGAACTGAAAAAAAGAGGAGCAATTGACACCCAAAAGCTAATAAAAAGGTTTAGGGGGTGGCTCGTTTTTCTTTTTAAATTGTTATTATCATTTTATAAAAGGGTTAGGGGAAATTTAATTTCAATTGCCATGATGTGTTGCAATAATTGTGGCAACATAGTAAGCAAACTGCAATCTGAAAACCTTGGAAATAGTTAGCGCAGGGCTCCATTGCTCCTTCAAGATATCGAGGCAAATGCTACCATTGCTGTTAATATTAGGGTGGAATACCTTTGTCCTAAAAGCAACCTGAAGCAGATGTAACATTACATTTACGAATACATAATTGAAATCTGCAAGAAGCACCAAAATATATAAACTAATAAAAGTGCAATTTTTATTAGGAAAAAGAAGGGGCAGGCACTCATCTTCTAAGTAACACATTCAGAGCATTCCAATAACATCTTATAGTATATTTTGATTTCACATTGATGGAAACTTTCATGCTTGAGTTTCCTCCAAGGAACTACAAAAGACATTGATGGAAACCCTTTCCATTGCAACAAACATCTGATAGTACGCCCATGGTACGGGTTTCACATGGATAATGATCTAAAAAATCCTTTTTTTTTAATTTATTTTATTTTCCTTATCCCTGTTCCTTAAGTAAGTAACTCATTCATACACAACCACTGTACAGTTTGAGTACTAAGAAATAGGAACAATTAGGCCATGGCAGTAATAAGGAAAAATCATCACATAACCACAGAGTGAATTTAAAATAGCAAAGCAAAGAAACAAGAGAATGGGACCAAAAGTTGTTACCTTTGGAGGCTTAAATGGATAATCAGGGGGGAAATGAATAGTAACCAGAAACAACCCCCCTGCATATGGACTATCTGGGGGACCCATTATAGTTGCTTGCCAGTGAAACATGTCCTCGCCGACAGGTCCTGTTCAACAGGTAACACAAATTAAGTTCAACATATATTAGCAATCCTCTAGATTAAAGCATTCTGAACAACCACTTGTTTATATATATATATATCATGAAAAAATGATACAAAACACTAACTATAAACCATGAAGCACTATTCACTAATATGATCTCCGTACAACAAATAGCACCACAGACCATCCAAAAATCGATTCTTGCAAGGAAGCACGAAAGCTAATAATTAAACCAAAAAAAAAAAAAACTACATTTTAGATGAATAGGAGCATACGGCGCTACAAGAGGTAGGAGGATCTTTCTGAAGATCCTTGAGCTCCTTCAAGATCCGTTTCGAAGCCATCGTTCAAAAAGGCTCCTAGGAATCCAAGAGATCAGCTCCGATCTGATGGTTATTATTATATAAATACATGACAAAAATGAAAACCTAGATCAGATAACATCGGGAAAAAGAAAAAAAAAAAAAAAAGAGTCAAAAATTCCAACTTGCACAAGAATATCTACGACCTACATACACAGACCAACCTGACGATAGATTCGAGACCAAAAAAATGGAATGATTCACTGCGTTCTTTCCTCTTCCTCTTTTGACTGGCCAGTTAATATGACTTTCTTATTTTCATTTTCTTTAATATCCATTCATTTTATGTTTTTTAGTTGACGAGAGAACCGAAATAACTCATGACCTTTAATATAATGATCATGTTTTAAGTATTTATACTAAACTATTTCTTTCGGAACATTCACTTTTATTATTTAAAATAATTCATTTTCAAAATGACATGTAAAATCACGTGATTCACGTCTTTGCTCAATCACTTGAGTAAAACAAATTAAATTCTACAATAAATATTTAGAAAATAAAATTAACACAGTACTATATATAAACCAGTTGCTACTATCTAAAATCATCTTTAGAGATGGAGAGCACAAAAAACACATCTCACAACTTAATTTAATGTCTAAAAGAATTGCAAGCTAGGTTGTCATTGCCGCATCAGTTATAAGAGCTAACTAGCTAGCATCAATCAAGGACTTAGTTATGCTTCGACCTCTTGTCATCATATCAATGATCTTAGTTAAAGTTATCTCGATCTTCCGATCCTGATTGTTTTGCAGTCTCGATCTCCTGCAACTTCAACTTCAACTTGCACTTGATCTGATCTACTACTAAGCTCTTTGAAAATGCATGAATGATATATAGAACACAACCCAATGCAATCAATTAAGTGCATAATACCATCCCACTAGAGTTAGCAGCAGCGTTTATATATTGTTGACATATTTTTAGTATAAAATAATGAATGGGAGGTGAGTTACGTTTTTCAAACTCATCGTATCGATCAAGCAGCAGCTAATAATCAATCCAAAACGTACTAACCACTGAATTTTGAGCAGCTAATTAATTTCACTTTTATCAAACCAACATTATATAAATAAATAAATGAATTAATTAATTAATACTAACCACTGCACACTACACTTATATATTTCTGAATGTGAAGAAAAGACCCAAATGAATTGAAGATGAGAAAACATGCATATATAATTGATTGTGAAGCTAAGGTAGGTAATTAAGGGACGTAGCTATCTTCAATAACTGGTTCAGTTCTGATTCTGGTTGCGTAAGGCATTCTACTCCTCCTACCCACACCGTATCCAAAGCCTCACTCTTTTCACTCTGTTTCTGCATTCTTCCAACTCTTTTCTGCTTCACTACTCTATACATCATAATCATAGTCCCCACAAAAATCAATCCCATTACTCCAACTCCAAATCCTACTGCCCACCATTTCCATTTCCATTTCTTTTCCTCCTCCGGCACAGGTGGAGGTGGAGTTGGAATGACAGGGTGAAATGCCCTTGTCCCCGCGCAACACACAACCCATCCACCGTCACATTGCTGAATTCCATTGTACTGCCATTTATCCCAAAACGCACACATTTCATGCCGCCAAAGATCTATTATTATTATTGGGAAAGGGAAAATGGACTAGAATCGGATCCTTCATTAATCTAAACTCCTCTATCCTTCTGTGACTTGAAGAAGGACCATGTCTGCATCGTAGCCTAGCAACCCTACCACGGGAGCAACAAGAGTGTGGTTGGAGACGTTGTAGTATGAAGACGACCAGTTCCCAAGATTCGCAAACACTATATTCATTCTCCTCGTGAAGGGAACCGCCAATATATTGGGAGGAATATGGAACAGGCTAAAGTTAGCCCCTCTTTTCCAAAGACTACCACTTCTAAACCGAACAACGGAGGCTTCCATGCCAGAAAAGTTAGCCGGCAGAACAACATCGTACAATCTACCTGTGCGCCTATTAGATGCGTTCTTAAGTGCATGCTGCCCAATAAATGAATCCAATGTCTGTCGATCAAACGTTTGTTGCAATCCTCGTACTGGCCACAATAACACGCAGCAGGATATTATAACCAATTGGATGATGCGCCGCGGCCGCACGTCTCCTGCATAATACCCCATTATATTTATCAATGAGATTATCTTCAACAATCCTAGCTACTTCTATAACTAACTATACGCACCTATCGTGCTGTTAAGATTATTAAGAGAAACATGGGTGATTTGTACTCATCCAAATGTAACAATATGCAAAACATATTGTGAATGCAGGGCCGGCGGTTAGATTATAGTACATTTGGACTATGACTATAAGCTGGTTTGACGGAGTTATGTTAGAGATCAATTCACACTTTGGTATTACTAATAATTTGTTTATTATTATATTTTTTATAATTCATCTAATTAAAATATATACAATTAGGTTATATTTGAAAATTAAAAAGGAGACTTACTTTTTTACTTAACATTTTTATCTGTTCTTTAAAGGGTTAGTAACTTTGTGCAATAAATGTCTTAGTAATATAATTATATTTAGATTTGTCATTGATGGGCACTAATGTACAAGCAGTTGAGAGCATACAGACCATTTATATTACATTTCAAAGTATTTGAAAGCATACAGACCATTTATCTCCTGAGTAGGAGCAATGGGGAACCTTTAAATTTAATTTAGAGTTCAAACTTTTTAAAAACTTGACTTATTAATTTACATCTTTGATGGTAATAAAACTCAAACCTCAACATAATATCCCAACGTCTTTAATTGTTATAGAACTTGAACATCAATCCACAATGCCATCACTACTTCAGTGTTGAAACTTTCCTCTTTTCCTCTCCACATTTATTTATTTTGTTGTAATACTTTTAGTTAGACAAAGGGCATAATGAATTTGTTGTAATAGTTTTAGTTAGACAAAGGGCATAAAAATTATTGAATTGATTCTATACGAGTAAAGTAGCATTTAGAACACAGAAAATGATAAATTGGAGTATTGTTGTAGTTGTTCTATCAAAGCATAAACTTTGTACATACACCCAATGCACAACGTTACACATAAGTAGTTGTCATTCTCTCTCTCTCTCTCTCTCTATTCATTCATATAATGATAGGATAGAATGCGAGGCAAACTAAGACAAGAATGGTAAGTGCAAATTTTAGATCTTGTCAATGTCCTCATCCTCAAACTCAATGTAATCATCAGCACCACCATCATCCTCTTCATCCAAACCACCAGCAATACCTTCATTAAGCCTAGTGTTCTCTGGCAACTCTCCATATGCCTTGAGCAACCTCGCCTCATCTGGCATGTACTTGAGAATCACATCAGCCTTATCATCCTGCACGTAGTTAAAACACTTCTTCCTTAGGACAATACAGTGTTGTACAAATCCGCATAGGCAGAGGATTAGGGAGTATTGTTTCTCTCCAATCATATTCATTCATAACACAATATACTGAATTTTGCTCAACAGTAGCAGGAAATCCTTTCCAAATATAATAGGAAAATGTAGACTGATGCACATGCCCCTTATGCCTATCAATGAACTTGACTAATATTAAGGATGGTAGAACAATTATTCTTTGTTGAAAACAGAATATCTACTTAATCCTAATGAATTTGTAAATAGGTCGAATTCTTATGGATTCTAGTTAACACTATGTGAATTCCACAACTTCAAGGACCATTGCTGATTCAAGCAGAATAGAGAGTTATAATTTTGCATGTTTGATTGCAATTTACACATTCTTGTTGAACAGACCCCAATCAGCAACTGTAAATATTCACAAATAACATTTGAAAAGGGCATGTATAACTATGAACTGCAGCCAGATGTGCATGCAGTTCTTCTCTTTGCATTTGCTTTCAATTAGAATCAGCTTGTGAATTCTAACTATAGCTCTTCATAATGTTGAAAAGTTACCGAATCTTTATACATAAAGAGTAAAAAAGAAAATATATTTTTTGTTGAATCCAATGGAAAAATTAGATTGGTGTTTAAAGAAATGAATTTAAAAAAATTGGGTCTTGCCTGATAGTCCCGGAGACCGACGAGTATGATGTCACCGGCGGCGATCCAGACCTTCTTGTGCATCTTTCCACGGATGTGACAAAGGCGCTTTGTGCCGTCGATGCACATAGCCTCGCAGCGACCGTTACCAAGCATACGGAGGACCTGAGCGTACTCTTGGCCGTCCTCTTTGAAAACCAGCTCTCTCTTCTCATCGTCGGCCTCATTCTTTCCCCTCTTCCTGTTCTTACCTCCCTTTCCCTTGTTCTTCGGCATGGTTTTCTTCCGATTCTTGCCTTCTTCTACGAAACCCTAAACCTGGTTTGATAAGATGAGAGAGAGAGAGAGAGAGAGAGAGAGAGAGAGAGATAGAGAGAGAGAGAGAGAAACCCTAGGACAGAGAAGCTCTCCTTATCTGCGCTTCCGAGCTTTTATAGACGACGATACCATTTGTGAGCTGTATTCACGACAATTGGGTTGGGTCATGGGCCGGGTGATTCACGTTAGTAGGCCTTTCATCACTCTCATTCTAATATATATTCTAACTAATGACATCATTTTGGAATATAGTTCACACAATTATTGAATCATTTTGACATTTAATTTCTGATTACTAATTTTTTCATATTTAATCCCACAATTGTTAAATTGTTGCCTAATTTAGATGACCAAATATTTTATTTAAAAAATGTCATAAAAATAACAATTTTATCTTTCAATATAGATCACTTTGACTATTATGAACTCATGTTCAATAACATAGAGACACAAATTTAGTTATCCATGACTAAAAATTAAGCTGGAAGACTAAATGTGACAAAATAAAAAAATCAAATGTTGCAAGATTTTAAAAGTCATAAAGTAAAATGTAAAAAAAGTATTCCAGACCAAATGAGTATATTGTAATCTGGTCCATGGTATATTTTGGGCACTCTCAAAACGACATGACATTTACGCGGTGTTTAATTACATTTACATCCAATTGAATCCGGAGGAGAGTAAACTGTAAACACTCACTCTGGTCTCTGGCCGGGACAAAAGGAAGAACATGAACAATGTCCGAAAATCTGTCTAATCTAATCAATCAATCTATAGCTGTTAGTGTTGTCGCCATCCATAACCTAAAGGCTGAAGCCATGGGAAAACAAAAAACAGAAGCTTAGTGCTTGATTGTAAGCTCCGCCCTCAGATGGAGAATGCCATTGATGAAGTAGGGACTGTCATCTGCCATGAAAGAAGTCATCCTATGCCAAATAAATTGCGATAACCAACTGCCTTTCCCCCAGTGAATGTGTAATTTCCTTTGTATTTGCTAACAAATTCCTCCGTTGGTTTTGATCTTGCTGCAACTCATAGTCCACTGCGAATGATACCAACCCCTTTTCCTGCATTCCCAGAAACAGACCAAAACAGTAGAAAATGTTCTGTTGATCCATGTTGCAATGTGCTGACAGAAAAAACCCTTGCCCTCCCAGATGAAATGCTTGAGAATATACTCTCCCAGATGGAAATAAATTACTGCACTCTTCCCGTTTAAGATCTAAGTACACTACACATTGTTGCCGTGGATGCTCGAACTCAATCACTTTGATAGGCCGGTACTTGTACACACGCTCAACAAAACGGTGACTACCTGAAGAAGAATCATCTGCAGCTTGGATTCGCTGACGATGGGAGGACTCCGCCTTGAAAAATAGAGCCTCTAATACATGTTTGGAAACAAACTCAGGATCAAAATCAATACAAGTTTGAACCTTACGAAGCTTTCGGCAGCTCATCTGAGGAAAACGGATGTAGCGACCGAGATGAGAACTAAGAATCTCACGTCTCTCTTCCAACTTTGCATAATGGGTCCTTGTCCACTTCAGCACAAGGTCATATACTGCATCCTCAGACGCTACTAGGAGGTCATCACTGGATAGAACTGCTTCAACTCCAGCAAGAGGTAAGTTCATAACCTCCTCTTGATATCCTATCAATTTACATCAGCTCTTAAAAGTAGCAATGTTATTGCTAAAACAGAGGTAAATAAAAGATAACTGGAATTGAATTTTTTTTAAATCTCATGATTCATGCACATACACACACACATCCAAAAAAAAAAAAACTTACTTGGAGACATCTTTGTAATTGGCAGCAAGGAATTGTTTTGCTGCATCAGTTAACGGCTTAACTGCCTCAGCCATTAGGACACTTGAAGGAAGCTCTAAATAAACCAAAGCAGACTCTGGAGTCATTGTCAAATTACATAATTGGCGGCTGCAATACCTCATGCACGAAGCAACCTCAAATTTGTCAGCAGCCATGAGCACATCCAACAAAGCAGGTGCTGTAGTTGAAGTCAATGTATTGCTATACATGAAATTTAGGAGCTCCATAAGGCAGCTTCCTCTGTCCAAAGGAATAACAATAGGAAAATGATTGCATGCTAAAAGGTTAGAAATATATACCGTAATCAAACAATCATTAACAATAACCATTTGACGCATTAGAACCCAAAATCCAAGATAAGAGAAAGTTTCAGTTGTCAGTGCACTTCATATCAGAGACCACAAGAAAAAGGGAATTCCATGATCAAATAACTCAGAAGTACACTCCAACATAGCTTCAAATCAATTATTGTATCATGTAAGAAGTTACTATATTCTAGAACATACCAGAAGCATGAATTTGTAAGGTTACTTGTCTCTGCTCCGACTCCCGCATCCCATTTGAGAAAAGCTACACAAGTTTTAAGAGAACAGAAGCTCATAAATGAATCTCTACTGCATTCCAGTCTATGTATACAAAGCACTACATTTTTTCCTGATTGATTTAAGTTTTTAAAACTTCTATGGGTACTTGAGTAAGCTAGCAATTACAAACTAAAAGTCATTTTACCTTATAGAAGAATGGACTTTTTGCTGCCAAAATGGGAGAGCTGATATGTAATGTTTTCACTTTTACAACCTTAGAAGAAGAATCTATATTCCAATTTGAATCCTCACTGTTAGCAGCTTCATCTCCTATGGAGGACAATAGGAAATCATATATAGCTGGATAATCAGTGGCATATACATAGTAAATTAGAATGTGACTGGCAGCATGGATAATGTTTCATAAAACCCAGCCACATGATAAAGCACTAAAACAGGAACAACTAATATACAACAGAAATAAGATACTGTCACAATTGCCAACTCCATTTCATAATCACTTTGTTTGCAAGCTCATAAATTGCATTCTTGCTATTCTAAAGCCTAGTTGATTAACAATAATCTTTAGAATAAGTTGTAACTTTTATCAGTTTATATAATACTATATACTACATTTTTTTTTTCTTTTATTATAGACTATGCACAGACATTCACTGTACAAACTACAAAGTACCAGATTGTGCTTCTTCAATCATAGCAACCACTGCCTCATCTTGG
This sequence comes from Ipomoea purpurea, assembly GCA_009835305.1. NCBI lineage: Eukaryota > Viridiplantae > Streptophyta > Magnoliopsida > Solanales > Convolvulaceae > Ipomoea > Ipomoea purpurea. The sequence goes on along the minus strand of VALG01014843.1, from coordinate 28,297 downwards.
TTTCCATTATCAGCATCTTCGGTGTCAATCTGGTTGCAGTTAACAATTTGCTCCTCTTGGTATGTAGAAATGTCGAGAGCTGAAAACGAGTGGCACGTGTCTGGTTATAGCCAGAAAACCCATAGCAGCATAAGAGAGAGCAATAGGAACAGCATGTCAAGCAAAGGAATTATGCATACGAAATGAATAATTAGCTTTGATGTATGATGAGGTATATACCACAAATGAAGAATCTATAAGACAAATGAGCACAAGCAGTATGTTACCTGGCTTCAAACAGGCTAAGAGACTCTAAAAGCATAGAAAATGGATTTAGCAACTAATGTTTTATATGTAACCATGATGGCGTAATAGGAAGTGGGCTCAGTCTCTGTGCACTGAGATGAAAGCTGGAAACTCCAAACTTGGGAATCCGTAGCAGCTCAATTAGCTTATTCACTCGTAAGAGTTAAGAGTTACACAGGAAACAAAAATATGTAGAGGCGCAAACAGAAACCAGGGGGACAAACCATTTTCCTTAAAGTCACCTCCGCGTTGCTGTGCGATGGCGAGTCCAATCGCGAGAGTCTGCGATGCATCAGAATCGAGCAGCATCGGAGGAGTCGGCAACGACCTCGATCCGGAGAGGCGGTCGGAGAAATTGCTATCGTTGAAGGCGAATCCAAAATCCGGATCGGAGAGCCGACGTGGGAGTAATCCGGGTCATCACCGCGTTTCCGGGTCGAAGAGGTCCAAAATCTGGTCCTTCATAGTACAGTCCCTCTCCCGAAACCCTAGCCTTTGCTGTTCTACTGTTAGTGTGAGTACTGCTAGAGTAGTACCAAAATTTCCTCACCTGCCCGCTTAATGAAATAGAGAAAATTAGCAGAAATTGAAGACGACTTGAACAAACACGAGTCTATGATTACGCAAACGTTAAAGTTCATTTATCAATTTTCAAAACTGAACTCCCTCGTAGTCTTGGCCGTTGTTAGCTTCATTTCTTCAAACACGTTTTGTTTACTTTACTTTTGTGAATTGACCTTCCAATTGAGAATTGGAGTAATGGCAAATCCTTGTTTAATATAACAATTGGCTTATCATATTACTTGTTATTGTCTAATTAAGTTGGCACAAATATAAAAAGTTTCTTTAAATTAAGGCTATTTAACAGAGTTTGTTTAGAAGTTTATAGTTTATTTTAACTTATTAATAAGTTATAAGTTCGATTTGATAATGTTTCACAAATAAATCAGTAGTTTAACTTATTTTAAAACGCTACCTTAAATACAATTATACAGTTTCAAAAATAAACTAGTAATTTCTAAAGATTTTTTTCATCTTTATCCTTATTATTTTAAATTAATGACATTATTTATCCATCTCAATTAATACCCTTTATGTTTTTCTTTCTCTTTCTTTTTTATTATTAATCCTCGCGACCAAGTATCTCCTTCATCTTCATTTGAACAACTGGTTGGATTGTTACAAAAATGAATTCCATGAGATTATTTATGCTTATTCTACTCCCTCAAAGGACGGCGAAGATCTACTTGATCATATGACTGTAATTACATATCTAACTCCTCTTGAAATCCTATAAAATCATATGAGGTCTATAATGTTTATAAGATTCTATAATCTCTACCCTTCTTGTTATATAAATTATATATATAAGTATTTATATTATATATAGTATATATATATTACGTATAGTATGTAGTAATATATATGTATTAGTATATCCTATATATATAGTACTTAATATATTAATATATTATATTATATAATATATATATATAGTATATATTATATTATACTATATATCAGTCAGCTATCTGAAGCTAGTTTAACGTTTTTACCAAACACTATTTAAACATGGATCAGTTAGTTTAACAGTCTTCAGTTTGTCATCTTCTGGCTTATAACTTTTTAGTTAGCTTTTCCGAACATATTCACTATTAGTATAGCTGTTATTTTCCATATTTTTATTTGTATAGTATATGGTATATTTATGTGGTAATAGAATAGTCTACAGTAGTTATAGTAGTGATGCTATTACTCAGACATAAGATAGACTTTATTATAGGATATAACTCTGTATTTCCTATTCAGTTAGATGATCGATTCACCTTCTGTATCAGACGGGTTTTGATTCTCTCTCTACCTCAACCGCACAAATCTTCCCTCTCACCTTCTCTAATCTGGTATCAGACGGGTTTCGATTCTCTCTCTACCTCCACCGCACAAATCTTCCCTCTCTCACCCTCACTCTCCGGCCATGTCACTGAATTCAACGGAGCACATCGTCTCAGCCGCCGCTCCCCCACGCCGGCCGGCGGTGGCTCCCTCACCGGAGCGCACCACTATGTATCAATGAAGCTGACGTCTAGAAATTTCCTTCTCTAATCTTCACTGATGTGTAATTATTAAATTAAATTGTTTTATATTTAGTGAAATATAATATACATGACTGACTCACTTAGATCCAACTCACTATTAGAGACCGAAAGAGAAACATCAAATCTCATACCCAAGCAAGGTATACTACCATAGTAGATGTTATTGTAATAGTGGAATAATATCAGGAAAAATGAGTGACTTAGGTTAGTTGCCATGTTGATGTAAATACTTAGACATGGAAGTAGTAAAGTGAATAATAATTTAAGTTTTTCCCTTTCAACTTGATGGTCACTTGTTTATTTCTTTCATTTTGTAGTTTGAGCATCACTTGAAGCATCGTTATGTTTGTTTCTTCTCAAAGTATTTATGATTCGATACAGGCTTAGAGTTGTATAATGAATCAAGGATGTGTAGCAAGAACATATCCAATTGCTCCCATGTACAACCAACCATAAATGATAGAAAATGGAATAGCAGTAGCTTGACATTCTTGCCTCTGCATACCTAAGAATTTGCTCTGCCATGGCCATCAATCAGGCCTTGCAGTTGCCCTGTAAATTAAATTGGTTGACGTTGGTTACGGTTAAAGGGGGCCGCTAAATGGAAAATGACCACAACTGCACAAACACCATCTCCAACGCCAATCTTTTTTCTTTAATAATAAAAAAATACACACATACGCCAAAAACAAGAAGGATTCATCATTCAACTCAATTCAATATAATAATAATGATGATAGAAACAACATAATAAATAAATTCATGTGCAGTTATCTGATTTGGCCTGCCCTGCCTACTCAAACTCAATTAAACCCTTCAAACACACAAATACAATAATCCACTTCTTCTCTCACCTAACAATAACATGCTAAGTGTGAGTGTGACTGACTACTGCTAAGTTCCATCAACTATCTATCCAATGGGAACTGAATTCAACCCCACCCCCCATGCCAATTGCAATAACTCAAGTTGCAGTCCCCACCTCATCCCATCAAGACTGCATATACTAATGAAGATTAGGGGGGAGGGACCAATTTGTGTCCCTGCATCAAACACCCTCCCCCAGTCCCCACCAAAAACCAAAACCAATCAATCAGTGGCAATGCACGAGATGTTTGTAACAACACACCAACATGTGCCTCCTAACTCCTCATCCTCTCAGTTTTGAGAGTGAAGAAACCACATTTCTATAGCTTTATCTTTTCTCAACATAACCCACAATTTCATATTTTCCCAGAGCGCCACATTCAAGGACTCCTATGCTAACATCTAAACGTTAACCATATCACATCAAAATCAATAAAGATAATTAACATTCCCATTTTCATAAATAGACAGTCATCCCCCGGTACAAGACCACATATGTAAACCTTGTCCAAACTCCTTGGATAAAAATATATAAATCCAAGAATTACGATAACTCAGTCCATCACAATCATCAATAGGAAAGCGTGACTATCAAAGCTTGATCAAAGCAGAAGCCAGTAAAGAGCGAAAGAGGAAACCTCATTCGACACGGGCATTTCACTACCACCTCCATTGTTTCCTGTTCACATCGAAAACAAGAAGAGCATGGGCTCCGAAACTCCTGGATATATACCAGGTCATCACTGCCACTGCTCAGCAAAACATCATCAAACTCAACAAGCTTGGAAGTACTTGTGTGGCATACGTGCAATCTCTTGCCACTCCTTCCCATTCAGACCCATATCCTCCCAATCCCTTTTCAATATCAGGTCGTCTGGTTTTCCCAAGTCCCTCCACCACCATTATTAACCCTCTCCTTGAGTTCATCAACGACCAAAGGTAAAGGAACATAGGCACTGGAATGAAACTCCTCATATAGTAAACCATGGGTTGATCTGCTCATGAGATTATAAGTCACTAACATGACGGTTGTATGGAGGACCACCTCCAGTAGAGTAGATCAACAAGTACAAAACACCATCACATATTACGCTCTCATCCCCGCCTCTCCATCCTTCTAATGTCTCCGTGAATGGGGTTACCCACATCATTGTTTCTGAGTCATATATGTGGATGGAGAGATCCCACTGAAAGAAGTTCCCTGGAACTTGTTTAGACTTGACAATTGTGACACTGTAAGTCACAGTGTGTCTGCGAGGTTTCCTCTCAACTGAGATTGCCAATGCGCTGTAGTCAGAAAACTTAAGACCTGGAGGCTCCTCAAGCTTCTTGGAGCATTTGGTTATAGGGTTGCAAACACACAGCTGGCTTCTACTATCGTTGTCCATAAAGCAAACTAATCCACAAGATGAAGCAATGAAGCAATTGGAGGTTTCAATACATGGGAGTTCGAAATTGTACCACTTTCTAAGGATGGAATCATAGGCATAACCAATTGGCTCATCTGAGCTTGTGAACATAAAATACCAAGGTTTTTGTGGTGGGATCTGTGAGAAATTCCATAGAAATCGCTTTGAATTCACTATCTCATGCCATCTTTTACAGACACAACCTGCCCTAAAAATGCTGGCAATGGGCAGGCAGGCAAGAATCCGTTCCAACAGATCATCAGGCAATATTAAATCAACAAGAACTGGGGTAACGCCTCTATTGCTTTCATCATTAAGTTCTGAGGATGAATCAAACTCAATATTATCTCTGGCAATGTCATCAAAGCAATGACTGACCCATGATGTTTCTCCTTCCATAATGAAAAAGATGAACAAAATCCTATACACAAGAAAAGTAATGGGGAAACAAAAAGTCTTTGCATCAACCACTGATATATTTTATTAAAAAAAATAAAAAATCCATTGGATTAAATAGCTATCTTATAATCATGAGATAAGCCAGCTGATCAAATCCAAGTTAGTTCCATTAAAACAATTAGAAAATGTAAACCTTAAATGATATGTATTGGCAGTATTGTTACAAATTTGCTAAATTTAAAGGGGGAAAAAAAAAAAAAAGTTCTTGGTGCCATTGGAATATAAGCCCAACAGGAGTCCTTACAATAGGAATACAGAGATAGTGCACATCAGTTCAGCCATACACCAAAGCACAACCCCCACAGACATTTTGATGCTATATAACTAGTTTCTTAACAGCACATATGTTCTGAATGCTACCAAGAATTAAACATCTTCAAACTCAAAAAGAGAGCTGAAAACTTCAATTAAATGTGTAGAAAGGTTAATGCCATTAAAAAAAAGGTCTTTGACCATCTTTACTGTTTACAGACTCAATTGCAGAATTGTGCTTGACTCCCCCCACCTCACCCAAAAAAAAAACCCCTTTCTGGATTCCAAGCATAGCAGAAAGAAAAGAGCAAAAAAGAAAAACGCAAACTGCTTGTTTCTGACCATATATATTATAAATGCATCTAAAGGGCTATCATATGCGTAATAAACAAAATAGCAGCAATTCTTTAGTAAAATTTGCACTCTATCTCACTCGTATTGATTAATAATCTAAAAAGCCCACCACTTTCGCAGCTAAAAATAGATCATATACTGCACTCCATCGAAAGTATATAGATCAGTAAAACTCATATGATGCCTTTAATCAACTAAAAGGAATTGTCAGGCAGCAGATCTTGAAATTACCAGAAAACCATATTAGAAAGAAAGCACAACACACACAAAAAAGAGCAACAAATCATCCATGGCGGAATCAAATAAAAATCGTACCTTTATTGCTCAGCCAATTCCCAAGACTTCCAGACTGGTGAAATTATTATGTGAGAATTTTGAAGGCTAGTGTTTTATCCAAAATACAAGATGGGTATTACATATCAATCATCAAAAGATGGCGAATGTGCATAATTGATGAAAGTATAGATTTGTGTATGAAGATATAGAAGAAGCCAAAGGGTAGGGGTCCCCGAGTAGGAAGGGTGTTCTGGGCTTGTCTTCTTAGGTGATTTATGTAGCTAAAATGACAGGCGGAGGAATGAAACAGAGGCGGCTTTGTTACTTGTTAGATATAGGGCTGGGGGGAGAGGAGCTGAGGAGGCCACTGTCAACAAGGAACTTGATGGACAATGGATATTAATGTCATTGTGAGTGGTCAGTGGTCTATCTTTTTTCCTTTTCTAATTTGCTTAAATATTTCCAAATACTTTTTGTTTCTCTATATATAATTAGAAATAAAAAGTAAAAAGCAAATAAGTGTAAAGAACCTTGGTGAAGCAAAATATTATAGATTTATAAAACAAAATAATAATAACTATATCCGAACATTGTGTAGAGGTATAATGCAATCCCATTGTTATTTGTAGTGTGTATCAAACGGAGATATGTGCTGTGTGTAAGAAACTTAATATTGTTTATGATGGGGGCTTACATTGTGTAGGTTAGAAAAATCATACACATGCAACAAAAGTATCAATCACTTTTTCTAAATTCTACGTTTAAAGCCGGAGTTAGAATATTTTACCATTCGAAGCATGCTTTGAGTCTTTGACAGATGCAAATCCAAAACCATCCAATTGAAAGTTCTCGGCATTACCACGAACCATTAAGTGGTGGTGGCTTTCTATGTTCATAGTCAAACTAACAACGGGTAATATTTAATAACTCGTAAGTCATGTCACCTAGCTAGCTAGTATTATGTCAAAACTACATAGTTGACAATGAATATATTTATATATATTATAATGAACATTTCCGTTACATATATCGTCCAACATTCCTTCCACACAATACTTGTTCTGAACCAGATAAATATCATGATCAAACTTGGTCAAACTCATCAATCTGGTCAATACGTCTATTCAATATTCTTAACTAGAAATCTAACTTCAATCTAACTTCATTATAAAAAAAATATACAAGTGTTGAGTTGTTTGTTTTTGTTTTTAATACTTAATTATAGGCATTCATTATGCATGGGTAAATTGATCTCTAACTTATGATTTGCTATTATTATGATACCATCAAAATAAATCATTTCAATGATATTAGAGCAACTCACAAAGTGTTAATGGTATCAAAGCAACTTACAAAGTCATCAATTAATCAACAGATTTTATATTAGATTAGATTTATAACAGGAAATAATGCTTCATAAGCTAACATTTATTGTGTTGGTAACAGTTGAACCTAAACAAATTTATACGGAGTAATAATTACAACTAAGATTAAAACTGCTAAAGTGGTAAGGCTTTTGGTTGTCACATTGTGAATTATATTAGTATTTAATTGTATTTAGAATTATTATTGATTGTAATTATTATTATTAACTTTTTTTATTGGTGCATTATAATAGCCCCAAAATCCAAATCATACTTTAACAAAGTATTTTATGTTCAAATCTTTCATTTGACAGTTAGAATGATGTCCACTTATTCGTGCCTTTAATTACTTACAGCTTTTAGTTGCTATGTAAAATAATAATCAAACTAAGGATGCCATGATGCATGAATAAAATGCATCCAACATCAGATATCAATAGCATTAATACTATATAGCCTGAGCTGAACGGGTAATATAAAAGCACAAGTACATTTATAATTCACAATTATATATCTATATTATATATACTTATAATTATATATATATATAATATATATATATATATATATATAATATATATATATTAGTAGTATATTATATATTATATTATTGCGGGCTTTAGATAAAAGTTAAAAAAATATAAATCAATCTTCTAAAGTATGAGCTATCTCTAAAAAAAAACAAAAAACTCTTAATTTGTGCTTTCTCCTGCTAATTAACTTTAATTAGTTTAGAAAGTTTTGGTCGGAGAAGAGTTATTACTAACTTACTATATGTATGTATTACTTTAATTAATTAATTAACAATTATGACTATGAAATTAAAATAAAAGCTAAGCAGTGAAAAATGCATGTTATAGACTTACTGGCTTACAGCACGCCTTTTGTTGTGGTTGCCTGAAAAAGCATATCATGCATGCACTTGTGATGTTAGTATATCATGCATGCATCAAGGGATTATTGTTGGTTTTTTTTTAATTTTTTTTTTTTATTATCAACACAAGACTCTTACATATTGAAACTAGTAAGACCTGGATCAAATGATGATGATGACAAAACACTCCCTCATAAGTTTAATTTAAGGTATGCATGTATTATTTCAAAACTCGATTGAACACAAAACTTCTAGTTAATTAAGCTATTGTTGTACGTTTGAACACGTAATATTTGTTTATTTTATTGTTTTCATTTGGTAATAAGTAATTAATAAAAATGAGAGGGTGAGAATTGAATTGAAGATATTAAAAATTATATAATGGAAATGGAATGGAGGTGGAGGGGTATTGGATCCATGGAAGTGGCATTGACTTTAATTGGGTGGAAAAAGAAACAAAAAAGGGTGCAGTGTGTTAGTTGCATTGTAAGCAAGCAAAGGAAAAAGAGTGAAAAGCACAGAATTGAAGCAATGTGACAAGTGGGGAGGCCACTATAGTATACAAATGTAAAGTTGGTAACCCTCTTGCCACCCAACTTTTTTGTGCCGACTCCTCCTGACTCAGTTCTCACTTTGTGCTGCCTGCAGCATGTGTTAGCTACCAACGGCACCTGCCATGCGCTCCTAGCTAGACCATTCATATATGAATGACATGTAGTGTTGTGAAAATATATACAATTATATATATACACGCATATGCATGTATATAATAATGAAGAATTATAAGTGGTGGGTGGAAGTGTATAGTAAGCTAAGGGCAGGCGGGGCAGGTATAAGCAAAGTAGAGTAGTGATTATTATTAAGCATGCATATATGTGCGATTGAGACGGATATATGAGAGTATTTGGTGGTTGTGATATGCGGGGTCTTTCTCAGATATGGTTGCTTCATCACTATATACTACTGTAATTATCTCCGATCTATTAATTTGTTTGTTTTGCCAATTGCCATGCCTATTGCCTAGCCGCCTTCTCCATTTTGTGTTGATTTGATGGATTTTAATTTATTGTCCACTCAAATCACTTTGCCTTTCTCAGTAGCAGCTGTGCTTAATTATTATGCATTAAACACAGCCCTAATCCTAATCCTAATTAATTAATTTCTCAATATAATAATGCAACTAAAAAGGCAATAGAACACAGCTTAAACAAACAAAAGTATGTAGTTCAACTCGATCTGCTATAATCCGCTCAGTTTGCAATTTGGGCCATTGGGCTATGGCAAATTTACAGTGAGATGAAATTGGGCCGATATAGAGTGGGCTGCTCATTGCTGATGATTCTTCTTCTTCTTCTTCTCCAGAGACTCGGCCCCTCCGCAATCCGCATCATGTTCTGATCCAAAGGACAGAAACTGAATCTTCTCTGCATCACTAGTCCACACAGCAAGCCTCCGACCTCTTTCTTTCCCGCATCTTTGTCCACTGCCGGTAGGAGCAATTGGAAGATGAAGAAGAAGAAGAATTGGATGATCTATGGATATGGATGCTTCGCTTGGATCGATGTCGCTCAGGCGTCGGTGACGGCGGAGGAGGTTTTCTTTCTTCTCCATCATGTCGCGGAACGAAGTTGCGGACACTCCGTTCATCATTGCACTATCCAACTTGGTAGCTTTGTAGACAGCGGCGCCGATGTTGAGGACGCCGTGGAATCTTCCAGAAGGGCGTTGTATCTGGCGGCTATGAAGGCCGGAGTTTCGGCGGATGCCTTGACTGCAGTGGGCAGCTGCTGAGTAGGAACGGACGGAGCCGACGAGAACATCCTTGATGCAGGCGACGCGTAGAGCTCGAAGGTGACGCCGGAGGTTTCACCTTGAGATGAAGTCCGGTGAGATTCGGAAGAGGAATTTGTCGTTCCAGGTGGGGTTTTCTCCGCCGAATCGGTCCACCCCTGTTCTGAGCTTGGCGGAGAGTCGACCCAGGCGAGAGCGTATGTTTGCATTCGGCGGATGTTAGCGCTTGGCGCCTTCAGACCTTGAGCAGAGATCAAGTGAATCTCCAGAATGTGAGTCTCCTCCTCCATCCTCATCTCTCTTTCTTTCACTCTGTGTGTCAAATTAAATCTTTTGGATGAGATTGAATTCAACAAGAAATCAAAGGAACCATCTCTATCTACTAATTATTATATTTATATATATAAAAAAACAAGTAGAAATTCATCAAGAAACGGAAGATGAGACCTTTGTGACTTGTGAGGGATTGGAGTAGGCGACTAGGCGAGCGAAGAAAGTGAAATGCGCTCTTTGGTCTGCAATAAGCGGGGAATGCGGAAGAGTAGCACTGTAGCACAAGAAAGAAAGAAAGAAAGAAAGGCCGGCCTAAAGTAGCCTTTAAACCGTTGAGCGCAGTCGTTAAATTCGTTATTCCGTTAATATTTCATGACAAGTTGTAAGTGTGAATGTGATCTTAAATACGTGATATATGCGGAGTATAATGCAAAACATTTTTATTTATAATTAATTATACACCACTAGCTTAACTTTCTAAATGTTTGAGTTTAAATTTTAATAAGAAATCGGGTATATTCTATTTTTTAATAAGTTATTAAATTTCTATGAAAAATTTAACACATGTGCATTAGAAGTAAACACAAGAATATATTGTCTTATCAGCAGGTAAGAAAGTGAAAGAAACTAAACAAATCACACCTCATTAATTTTTATTTAATTCACACAAGGACTGCATACAATACAGAAAAGCCTGAAACTATTTATTTAATTCATTCATACACCAGATTTCTCTCTTTACATAACTTGGTAAACATCATTTTTCACGTGTGCTGCTCTACATTGTCGCATCTTCAGTTTCTTTCTCCTGGACAATTTCCTCTCAAGTTGCTTCACTCTTCCAGAGAGAGTAGATATGGTTGTCAGCTGCTCTTTTCCGGATTCAATCATTTCCTCCAACAACTTCCTTAACTTTTCATTTTCCTCAATTATTTTCTCCCATTATCTTCACTTTGAATGGAAATCTGGCTACCAAGAGGCGACATTGTTACAATCTCCTCCTGCTCATTTGCTTCCGAACACATTGACCAATCAATATTTTCAACTTCACCAATTGTTTCTTTGGCTTCTCTGCTGCTGCCTGATTCTGCAACATTCTCCTCCTCCTCGAGCTTTCGATCATCCACTTCCAATTCCAATTCTCTAGGCTTCAGATCAATACTTTCAGGGTCTTTGTCAACTGCACCCTTACTTTTCTGCACTGGCACTTCAACTAGTTCCTCTGCCTCGTTTACTTTTGTGGTGCTCCCATCACTCTCCATTATCACTTCTTGTTGCAGTGTTGAAGAGAACTCATCTTCACCTATCTCTCCTTTGACACTCCCATGTATTTCTTTATGTTCCTCAATTCTACCATCATCATTAAGCTCCAGTAACTCTGCAACCTCATTCAGGACTCCCACATTTTCAACTTGTGCCTCGGCAGTGATTCCATAGGGTTTAGGTTCCTGCACCTCTTTTTCCTCACATTCCATATTTGAACTGTCAGGGAGTAACTGCTCTGCCATATCTATACTTTCTTTTATAAAGGGTTCTGTTTCAAGGCCTCTGCTTGCTTCATCTTGTGGCATTCTGGCATTCCCTGTAGTTGCTGTCTGTGCAGACGCTAGAGATTCGGATTCTTCATCAACCGCACAAGGTGGTGTTTGTGTCACCTGCTGATCTTCACAACTGGTAATGATCTCTTCTGAGAATTCTGTATTAACCTCTGCCACTTCCTTTACATCATGGTCCATCTGTTTGGGCAAACTAGAGTCTTGAGCATTATGCTCTTCTTGGGATAAATCTACCAGATCCTTGACATCCACATCACAGTAAGTCAGCTCTTCTGTTTGCCTATGTGGAGATGAAAGGCACTGTTCATGCTCCGATATCTCTTTCACTTCCAATTCCTTGGATGGTGGTTGACTCTCACCAAATATCTCATCAATCTGTTCATTTTCCCCGCCTTGCCCGTTCACCACCATACTTTGTGAATTTTCCACTGGCAGAGGTTGTCTTCACATTGCTCCATTATGTTGGTGTCGTGATGACTTTGTGCGACTGTAACATTCCCATCTTGATGTATCCTCATAGTATCCTCAGTATGTTTATCTGTTAAAGGCTGTTCAGTTACTACCTGTGGGCTACTATCAGGAATAGAATCCAGCTTTCTCCTGCAGACCAACAAGCTCTCTAGCCACTGATTTCCGAATGTCCCTGACAGTTGGGTGCAAACCCTACACAAGAGATCAGAGGCAATTCAGTAACTCTGCGCCATGAATAAACACTTAATTCACCATAACAAACTAATGAAGTGGAAATAGTGACTATAGCAATTCTAAAAAACTCAGCATTTCAAAATCCTTGGAAGGATTAAACCTATTACTGTTAAAAAAGTAAATAATTGAATGATACCGAAAATCTTCAAACAGGCATGAAAGGTTCAATTTGCAGCAAAAAACCAAAAAAAATGTAAAAATAGTTCATTGTGCACTCAGTTTTTATACTGAATTGATCAAGCTTCAGCAGAAGGCTATTATTGTCTCTGAAATCACATTCTCTGCTTGTTATCACCAGTTTGTCTGGAGAATGCTCCAAAGCCTGAATATGACCTCTTATCTCAGCCATTTTTTCTCCCACACTGGCTATTTGCTTTAATTTCTTCAGAGGCTCCATTTACGCACCTCATTAAGCACGATATGCAGACTGGATCACTGCAGCCGCTCATCTTTGACAATTGTTTTTTTTATCTGACCTTCTCCTTCTGTGTTATCACATTGTGATTGTGTACTTTCCCCTGAACATTTCTTTTCTGGCTCAAAAGGAGCTTCAACTCCACCATTCCCTATTTGGTTATCACTTGGGCTTGTAGAAACATTCAAATCTTTCTGTCCATCCCCTTGGGTTGTTTTTGTCCTGCACTTTCTTTCCTCCACCTCCAAATCTTTCTTTCCATCCCCTTGGGTTGAATCCTTCGGCATATCCTGTGATTTCCCTTTGCAGCTGGAGGACTAGGAGATCTTGAACTGCCTTTTTTCCTTGGCAAGGGATCACCCTTAGACAAACAGGAGCTAGCTTAGATGGCTTTTTGGGAGAAGATAATTTTTTAGCACCATTTTCTTCTGAAGTCCCCTTCTTCATTGTCATTCTCTTCCAATTGCTTTACTGGAATGATCTTCGTTACATTATTTCCAGTAACCTCATTTTGCATAGATTTGTTGGTCTTATCATCATCTTCATCCTTGTGCATGACTCAATGTGGGAAGCCAGTTTCTGATCAGGAGGATTTTGACCAAAGACCACTCTCTTCGCTTTCCACCTTTCCAGTGTTTTCTGGTTGGTAAGGCATCCAGAATATTGGAAATGGAAAGGACACGCTGTATCATCTTGTTTCTGTACACTGTTTGTTTGCAAGTTTCCCCTTTCTTCATTCCTTGAGACCTCTTCATGTTCAAAGGCGGCCAACCATTCCTCAAATTTTGTGGTTGTTCAGATGATTCCAAATCACTAGAAGGCTTGGCCTCATGGTAAGGTTTTGTGTGCTCTCTCCTCATGTCACCACCATATGGAAGCAAAACAAGTGGATAAGGATGATTCTGGGGAGCGTTTTTCCTATCAATGTCCTCCTCATCATGTTCCACAATTTTCACACCACTTCTTGTCACTGTCACTCTGCTTACAAGATATGGTTTGGCAGCCACAACAATGATGATGTTTGTGTGGTGGGCAAATTCTTTTCAAATTCATAAAGGTGGCTGTCTGTTGAAAAATATGGGGGGGGAGGAGGTACATAATGAACAGGATACGATCCTGGATAGGCAGAATATATGCCATGACAATGATGAGGTGGAGCAGCATAAGGATAAGGAGGTCTGAAAGCACAGCAGCTTGGTTGAGGTTGATAATGGCAACCATGGAATTCTGGAACTGGATATGCATAGCCGCCGCCTTGATTGCCACCAAACTGAAACGGCCAAAATTCACAAGGCACCATTGGGTCCACTTTCAAATGAGGCCTGCCAATTTGACCGCTTGGACAATAATATGGGGCAGACATCATTTGATTCCTATGGTATGGGTATGAATATGAATCCATCCACTTTTCCACAGAATAGTATGATTGTCCTTCAGATGTCGAGCAAATCAGAAATCAACTGTCAACAAAAATGGAACCTTGGTTACTACTGTAGTTGTTTAAGAGAAGCATTCAGGGCATTGGGCAAAAAGATAAATTATTAAAGAGGCATGTAGTAAATAAACACTCAACACTCAACTTCAAAAATATAGCAGTGAAAATAATAATCCACGATCCACTAATAAGTTTAGCTGAAAACCCATACTAATACTAAATATTACTTCTCCATTTTATTATTATACAAATTGTTAGAATCTTTCTTAAAAAATTAAAATTAACTTTGCGGTTTGGATTAAAAACCGTTCTCAGTCACCAAATACAAATACTAAAATCACCATCTCAATCTTAAGCAACACCTACATTACACAACAAATATCAGAATTATTAACTCAAATGAAGAACAAATAACTAAAAGATGACAGAAGAAACAGGTATGAGGTGGGCTAGGATATACTTACAGTGTGTACGATGAAGATCGTAAAAAACTAAAACCACCAGTCTGTTCCACGAATCCAGATGACTCAGTTGTCAGCTCAAATCGATCCACCAACCCAAAAAAAAAAAAAAAAAGGAAAAAAAATCGGAGCGCAGTTGTTTATCTGATCAGTACCTTTCTGATTTTTTTTTTTCTTTCCTGAAATTCCTTTGAGATGCGATTTGTATTATATAGGGTGGCGAGTTAGCTGGGGAACGCTTTCTACAGGTTTCGAGACGTTTCGCGGGTTTCCAAGTTCCAACTGTCTGTCTAGATATTTGGTGAACTCGGTGGGTCCAGTGAAAATGATGATGTGGCGTAACTGGAAAATACGGTGAGATTCCAGAAAAATCAGGCCAATTGGGCCCAAAAGAGAAAATAAGCCCAAACATTTTGGACTCCCAAGCGGCCAACCTGATAGAAAGGTCCAACCGATAAAGGCCCATTACAAAGGTCCAACTGATAATACATTCTAATTCGTAAAAAATCAGGCCTATTGGCCCAAAAGAGAAAATGAGCCCAAAACTTTGGACTCTCCCAAGCGGTCAAGCCTGATACAAAGGCCCAACTGATAATACGGTATAATTCTAGATCCCTAGTCCCTTATTCCGTTCTCGGGCTCTAGGCTTGCTTCTCCACTTTTCTCTCGTCTCTCACCGCCTTTCGCCTCACGCCCTCCGCCATCGACGACGCTCCGGTCAGGCTGTCCCTCCGTCCTCCGCTCTCGCTTCATCGACTACAGCCGTCTCAGCGGCGACCGTACGGAACTCAGGCACTCAGTGCTCTGCGGACCTCACCTCAGCCAGTCATCCCTCTGTGATTCTGCTTCACTAAGTCACTCAACTCCGAACAACTGTGATCGCACAATGGGAAAAGCTAAGAAGTCCCCCAAATTCGCCGTCATGAAGAAAATTGTGACTCATAAAGCTATCAAACAGTAAGCTTGCCTTCTCTTTTTCTATATATATGCATTTTACTTAATTTGTGCTGTATTGATTGTTTTATCTGGCTTTCAGGCATAAAGAGGAGGTTTTGAACCCAAAGAAGAAAGATTTGAGCAAAGAGAAGCTCCCGCGGAACGTGTAAGCATCTTTCTTTTCACACACACATAATATGGTTAATTACATCCGTAGTGCTGAATATTGAGCTGGTATTTGTTATGTGTTGTAGGCCTTATGTTTCTTCTGCCCTCTTCTTCAAGTATAACACTGCCTTGGGACCCCCTTACAGAGTGTTGGTCGATACCAACTTTATCAATTTCTCCATTCAGAATAAAGTGAGTCTTCGAATCCATTCTAATCTTCATACCCTTGTGAAAATTTTATAGCTTTAACTAGTGATTACTTTTACCGGAAGGCTAACGCAACTCTAAATTCGTGTTTAGTTGGATTTGGAGAAAGGAATGATGGATTGCTTGTATGCAAAATGTAAGTAACTACTATGGCTTCTTTCCATTTAGCTCAATTTCTCTCTTTTGTGTGGTTTACATTTTTTTTTTTTATTTGTAGTGCTAAAAACTAGTTTTAAATTTCTACTTTGATCTAGTGCATTTTCCTATTCACCTCTCACCTTTGGAAATACATACATAGTTTTCCTGCAGTAGCATAGAGTCATTGAACAAAATTGGTTCTTTCATATTCACTCACAATAGAGCTTACACACATTTTGTTGTTGTGTTCTCTCCTCAGGCACTCCTTGTATTACGGACTGTGTGATGGCTGAGCTTGAGAAGCTGGGTCAAAAATACCGAGTTGCCCTCAGGTATTTTGTTAGTCTTCTTATTGATCCAATTCACAACTGTATACTTTGTTGGTGATGAATATAACAATGTTTTAAAAAGGGTGGTTAGTATAGTACAAAGTAATGCCTTGGAAGGAGATATGCAGTTAAGAGTGAATCAAAGGCATGATTATTCAGACATTAAGCACACTGATTCTACTTGTAATGATTGATATATTGATAACAATTGTTACGTGTTTATGTGTTGTGTACAATTGATCTCCTCTCTTTTCGCATTGTGTTTTCTACCCACACAAAAGAATTGCCAAGATCCTCGATTTGAAAGGCTTCCTGTATTCATAAAGGAACTTATGCTGATGACTGTCTTGTTGATAGGGTTACCCAGGTAATAATATTTTCTTCTCCTATTTTTCCTTCTTTCGAAATATTCATATATCCACTACACTGAATTGGTGTTATCTCTAGTCTGTCTATAATGCATATTCCTGTTGGAGACTGTTAATTACTCTTCCTAGCATTCTTTATGATTAGTTATGTGATTTTCCATTACCTTCTGTTGTGGTTTTAATAGCACAAGTGCTATATTGTTGCAACGTGTGATCAGAGATTTGAAGCGAAGATCCGTAAGGTAAGCAGTAATATGCAATTAATTGCATGATTTTATATTTATTGTTCTTTCTCTTAGTGATATGAAGTTTTACACTGTTTGACAATCAGATACCTGGTGTACCAATCATGTATATCACTCAACACAAATACTCAATTGAACGGATGCCTGAAGCAACAATTGGTGGAGGTAAGACTAAAATCTCTTTCCAGTGCTATAACTGTAATGCTCATATATATATATATAGTATTTTCCATCAATGATCTCTCATCTGATGATTCCTCATCTTGTGTTGGTGCAGCTCCAAGAATTTGATGGTAATCTGTCAATCTGGCTGCGAGCTGTAACGGGCTAGCTAAATACATGATCAAAGCATCTCTACCCCAAGAAACAAACTTCAGAGAGGAGCAAGGAGGAGGGTGTAGAATAGATAGTATTTGGAATGAAATTTTGTTTCAAAATTGATACTCTATAGCAATTACATTAGTTCCTCCATTGTAACGATTTTGGTTGTAGTACCGTACTGGTGGCTTTACCAAACTGTTATTCTTATTATTTTATGGTTGAAGATAGTATTATGTGCCACTTTGGAATTGCATTGTTATGGACCCATAGGAGGGGAAGGGAATATTAGTAATTATAATACGAAAATTGTTATATCATGGATCAAGGTTTATATTACATTACAAATTCTGATACAAAAATGATGTATTTTCTATACCTGTAGTTAATAATTTTTGTACATATAAACAAATAACTTAACAATTGCTAACACATAATATGATAGTTACATATATTGAAAGAAGACATAATGCGTTACTATAGATACAAAATTCTAATGTTATTTTTAGACCAGGGTCTATAATACAAGGTAACCTTGGTCCATGTATAATTTGTCACACTACAACATCAAAGGAGGGGTAACATTAACACCTGAACATACAGGCTACACTAGAGTACAGAGCAGAAGCTTGGGAATCTATAAAGGTCTCACACCCATTAACAGTAAATCCAAAGAGAATATGAATAAATGATATCTCAAATGTGTGTTTAGGTTTTATAGCATTGGTGATGGCTCAAGAAATTTCTCACTGGGATTAACTTGGCCATCTTTCTGCTCAAAAATGAAAAAATGGTAGGGGCTAAAATGCAAAAACTAATTTTATGAACTTTAGACAATGACTACTTATAAGCAGGATGATGATGCTATAGCAAATGCTGTACTGCAGCTTGTGTTGCGTTTAAATTTGTGTGTCCTCTGGTGGGGCTTCACGTATTTCCCTATCACTTTTTGACGACTCCGTTTTCTAATCCTTGAGATCTTATCCCTGCTCTGTTGCCTCCTTTTCTCTTTCTCTTTATTCCTTTGATTCCTCTCCTTCTCCAAGATTCCTTGCCACAAAACTTCCCCCGTCAATGGCCATACCCACCGCTTTTTCGGGTGCTCAGAATCAAACACCTCTGCCAGCTCTTCATCCAGGCTCTTAAGAGTGCTGTACTGAAACCATTTCACCCACATATGACCTCTCCGACTCTTCAGTTTGTGTGTTCTTCCATCAACCCAGTCTTGGGGTCCACATATACCATTCTTCTGGCACTGTTGGTATCCCATACATTATAAGCAACTCTAGCATCCTAGAATAGCAATGCTTGTCCTGCTAGCCAAGGCAGTAGAATCAATGGGCATATCATAATAAAATACTCAAGCTCAGTCAGTATCATTTACATTCCGGCTTACAGGATGGGGTGTTTGGGTGAAAGGCTGTTAGAAGAGTTAGACAGCCTATTAGCTGGATGTGTAGTTAGTTGGTTATGACTACACGATTTGAATAGATAGCAATTTTATCTGATGTCAAGAAAAGTTGTTTCGGATAGAAATTACGACTGTTAGCCTGAGTAGTTATCAATACGAAATGACTTTCAGTTTTCAAAAAGACTACTCTGAGGTAGCCATTTTTGATTTTACATTTTGCGAGCAAATAAAATTGTACAAAAAGCTAAAATATAAACAAACATCCATATTTGGATTGATTAAACTAAGTCAAACAACTAATAGTGGTCAAATAAGCCAAAATTAGCTGATAGGCTACCAAACCGGGCCGATATGTTTCTTTTAACAAGCTGGTTCGTTGCCCTTCTTGGGCATTTAATGCTAAGTTCTATTATGTTTTTTTTAAATAAAAAAAAAAAATACAACAGGGTGCCTAGGCATAAAATTTCTAGCTATGAATCAAGTCAGCAATTGAAAAATTGAATTACCTTGCCTAAACTCAGATAGCAATATCCACTCTGATGATGCACATCATAGTTTCCGAGTCGAGCTGCATCCACCAACATTCTGCAAAATAGGAGCGCATCATTTATCAGACAGATATTACTAGTTGACACACAAACTCTATTCAGGTCAGGTGAAATGTAGTGGCAAAAACACAAGCCCCAAACCTTGAGAGAACATCACAAACTCCAGGAAAGATCTGGTTGGTAAAACACCAACTGTGCATTAACGACCATGTGCCTCCATCGCAGCCATTGCAAGGAAGGAAGCTGAGCTATATTTTGTTTTAATTCCATACATCTTCTTGCAGAGCCTCAGAGAAGGCAAACCTTCAACAAAGCAAGAAACAACTAAGCTCACAATATAGGGGAAAATCTCCTTCTCTTTTGCTCTGTGGTGGTGTATGAGGAAACAAAACTAACGTGTTGAATCCGTTAGCTTCAATTTCTGCATTACCATAGCATCAACAAACGACCAGAAGAATCTGCTGTTCTGTGGGTTTCTTGAGGAAATCCGAAGTGCCATAGGACCCAAAGAAGAAAATAAAGCAACGACCAATAGATTCATTCGGATGCTATCGAAATAGCATCCAAACAAGTGACTGTATCTGCCATCGTAGACAAAAACCCCGATATAACCATAACCCAAGTTAAGAACATCATTTTACATAGATTACCCAATATCAGTTGTTATCAGCAATATGTTTCATTCCCTTCTCCAATACATATTCTTTCACCTCCAGTAGGCAGTAGTCAAACAGCTACCTTATTGATTCGGGTCACAAACAATGTTCCTCAAACCAAGAATCAACCAAAAGATTGAAAAGAAAACAAATGGGGAAAGTTAACAAACTTTCTTGCTGTCACTCTCCAGGATGGAAGCCTATCCAAGCATTTTTTGTGAATCGATCTATCCGATTTGCAATTGCAAAAAGGCCTCCAAATTCATAAAGGACGTCTCGGTAATAAGGGTTATTTAGCAGCGGAAGACGAGATGGTGCATCAATGTCATCAAACCGAGTCTTCGTCCTTTAGTAGACTACAGTTAGCCAGTCCAGGCAACCATGTGAGATCGTTAGATATTTA
The DNA here is from genome assembly GCA_009835305.1 of Ipomoea purpurea. Lineage (NCBI taxonomy): Eukaryota > Viridiplantae > Streptophyta > Magnoliopsida > Solanales > Convolvulaceae > Ipomoea > Ipomoea purpurea. The sequence continues at coordinate 7,698 of VALG01014843.1, read as the reverse complement.
TAAACTAGAAAAAGTAATCATATATAAGAAAGTGACTCACAAGTCCAAGTCCACGATAGAGTGATGTATGCTGCAAAAATGGCCAGGTCCCTTCCCCATAGTAAGGTTCATATATGCACAATGGTTGACCTGTCCTTTCAAGCTCCCCTTCATCCCTTTCATGCAAATCATTCCTTGACCGGTCAGCCCTTTTGGCACTTTTCTGTATTTCGTCCCATATTCCCCTAGATTGATCAGTTCTGCCCTTCAACTGCATCAAAATCCAAATGTAAGATAACGTAAGTAAATTCCAGAATGAAAAAGGGAGGAGAGGGGAGGGCTTTGGTTCTGTAAATTAATGTCCTAATCAAGCATTCAATATTCTACTAGAAGAATGAAAAAAGAAACGAGTACTACATCACTCACCTCATCATCTTCTCTTCGCTTCATCCTATTTGCCATCTGAATATTTTTCTCTTCCTCCCAAATGCTATAGACAAAGGTATCACTCATTGCCACAGAAGTCTCTTTTTCAGTATGATTCCATTGCTTTTCAAGCTTATTCAATGACATATAGGTCCTCCAAGTTCTATTCTGAGTGTGTTCTGTGTCAATTGTTTCAAAAAGATGCCACTGCCATTCTGATTTCAATTTGAGTGGAATCTTAGTCACAGACTGGGGATTTGCAGCTTCAGCCGGATACCTAAGAATGTTTTCCAATAGCAAAGCATACCCTTCAACACTTTCTGAAACCATAACATTCCTAGCTGTTTGCCTCCCAATAGATGCAGCATTTCGAGCGAGCAGTGACAATTTACCATTTGCAACAGCTTGGGCCATTATCTGTGTTAAAACCTCAACATTCTGTTTCGGATAAAGATAACCATTCACCCTGTCATCAATCTGATAAGTGTTGTCAAACAATCAGTTTCTTTTGAAAAGACAGTAAATACAACTACAAGAAGAGGAGTTAAGAGGTCATCAACAGTTGATGTCCCACGGATACAATTATATACATCTAACATGTAAAAAAAATGCTGACTCGACAACTCAGGCTAAAGACCCGTTCAAGCTGAGCTCAAGTTTCTGGAAGCCAGTCTCATCAAGCTTGAAACAAGGAAAGCTGTTTAGTACCTACTGCTACTCTTTTTTATTTTCCTTATTACACATAGAAATGGATCTTTAAGTAACAAATAATATGTGCATGCTAACTCTAAGTCTCTAATTCTATTGTTGTTAAGTGGTTTTAACTTGAGCCAATCAATTAAGTGCTCCATTATTCTAGGATCAGCAAGTTCAAGCTGAACTGGAACAGTGGCTCAAGCAATTCCCCACCGAAAAGCAGGCTATCCATCTAATTTCACAACTAAAATATACCATGCATTTGTGTGTCAGAAAGAAAACCTACATTTTTCTTGATAATTGATAGATCAGGGGCTATTATAGGTTTCCCAAAGCGCATCGCTTTTAACAAAGTGCTTGGAAAAGATTCTCCTCACGGAATATGCATATATCACAATATCAGCAATACTCAAGATACTTTCTGTGTCTTCATCTGGAGCAAAATGCTTCACCGTTCCATTCGGATATTTCAAGTTATGCGCGAATTGCCTGCCAGGTTAGTTTTGTTAGCCAGCTTATAGGAACAAACAGTAGCTAAACAACAATGAATCTATCATATAAGTCAAACTCTCGTACTTTACCAATGAATTATAATATAACCAAGAATTGCTTCTTACTCCACAGCCATACGTAGTTACTATTGATCCTCCAGCTCGACAATATTTCTAAAGAGAATATAAATTCCCATCATTTTCAGGAGGGTGAAATATAGGAGCGACAGCCTGCAAAAGGGCTGCCCTCAGCAAAAGACCTGTAAAAGTTTACTTCCACCAATTTGCAATATGAATCTTCTGATCCATAACCATCTATTACGATTACTATCTTTGTGGTGAGCCCGAAATATCAGCTTCCCACACATCAGTAGTCAAGCCGGAATCACAAATATTCCAGTATCAACACTTAGTATTGCCATCTAAAGAGCAACGCAAGCATGAGTTAGGGTCTAGATGGTAATAAGAGTTACAGGCCAAGATAAACTTATAATAGAGTAAAGTAATTGGTGGAAGTTGAATGTATGTAGTTTATTACAGTGCTAAGATACCAAAGAAGAGGAGATCATTTGACACCTGAAGCAATATTTAATTTATTTGATAATTACTCATAGTACCCCTGCAAAGAGCCTGATTACGATGAAATTCACAGGTTATACATAATAATCAAATACAAGTGTGAATGCATATTACTTGTCAAACAAATTTTAACTATATCTACATACATGCACTTAAGTAGTTAAGTAGGACCTATGTTTGTTGAACTTGGCTTTAGTATTAGACGTAGCATACTTCAAAACAATTAAAATTTACATTCAACTTTTAGCAAGCTATTCCGTGGAGAACATGAAGGATCCATTGCAACTTTGGGTTGATCTTTTTTGTCAATTGATGCAATCGTGGAAAGACCAAAGATACAAGATAACTGGATTATGTGTATGGATTATGGAATAATACCGGCAGAACATAATTTGGGAACACAACAACATTAGCACGGCTGAAGACTTTTCTCCAATGGTTAACGAGCATATTCTGGCCACCTGACTTAATTGCCTCAATTGAGCAGCAAGTGCATGTTCCTGAATAGTCCATATAACAGGTACGCTCTTAAAAGGTCCTGCATAAGACTGTAACAAGTATCATTGGAAAATAACTACACAGATGAAAAGAAGCAACACAGTCTACGGTGAAAATGCTTTTGCAATCTCAAGAGATAATACATTTTGGAAGTTTGATTGATTACTATTTGGAGCTGATGCTTACCAAGATAATAGTCCAACAACTCAAGTGAGTTCAAAAGTAAGCCATCATAGCTGCAAAAAGCATACATAAAATAAAGATCAAGGAGAAGTCCAACTCATGATGTAATAAGTCCTAATATATAGGCTGTCTGACAGGTGGCCGTTGAGGAGTATTAAATACACCGTTGAGTAAAAAGGCTGGTTGAAGAAAAACTAAATACAATCTGAATCTCCCTGCAAGAGTCTAAGGGTTAATACTCAACAAAATCAAGAGAATGAAACTTCACATCCATAAAAATATGAAAATGCACCCGTTCAGGGTACAAACGCAATGAGAAGAAAGGATCAAATAATGAAAGAGTAGAAATTAATCAAGCACTAAGATAAAAAAAAAAAAAATTCAATATGTTAATGAAGCTCAGACAATTAATTAAGCCCAATCAAGGATTCATCTTTCGTAGATTTATATGCTAACAGAGTCCTGATCTCTCCATACATCCGTAAAGAACCATACTTCAAGTGTAGGCACCTGGAATTTAAACACTAGATTAAGTCAAAATACTGAATATTATCAACAAGAACCATGATGATTTCACTTCGCCATACTCACAATTGTATATGTAGGCAAATTATACAAGTATCTGGCTATCTCAGGCAGTATAGCTTTTTAGTACAGCAGGCCAGTCTCATCCATAAATCGCTGACAGCTAAAATAGTAATGCACAAAGTAAGATTACCTCTATTTTTTCATAACCAATTTCCTTTCTATGGCTAAATGTATTTGTTAACGTTTTAAGCTACATTTATTTTTGATATGGATTCGAGCCAACATATTATCTTTAAAAACCTAGCGAGCAGCAAATCAAACGATGTAGCAATGACTAACACCACTACAGAACGAGCGGCTAGGATATATTGAGTGAGAGAAGTAAAATAAATGAAGCGCATCCATCCGAGTTTGGGTTTCTATAAGTCAAACTATTGGTCCTCCTAGACCCAGCAGTGCATTGTCAGTCCATATCTCTGCCTGAACTAATGTAACCTTGTAAGCTCCAAACTGACATCTCCCAAAATCCATCAACAATCTTCACAACTCTAAATCCCAGACGACACTTCACAACGCCTAATCGAGAATTCTCGGTTTTTCCCACAGAACCGGCGCAACATCTGGACACACAACAAAGAGAGAACACCACTGTGCAAATCCATTGCAGATAGTCAACTCTTTTTGAAAAACGCACCTCGTGCATCTCGATCTAGCCTAATGAAGCCTGTGGCGGGTGTGGGGTGTCCTGAAGCCGATTGAAGACGGACCAAACTGGTGCATGGCGAATCTCTCTTGAATGAAACCCACTTTCAAGAGATCCCATTTACGCGCCCATCAAATGCCTCTTGCTACAATCTATCATACTCTCACTGATTAACGACACAAGAAAACAAAACAAAATAAAGAAAAAAGGTCTCTTTCTTTTAGCTCCGCAGTTGTGTGCTCCTCTGCTACTTGTAAATTGAGAGTAACTTTTTCCATTATCCAGTAAAAGAAGCAGCTTTATAGCACCGTGGAATCGCCATAGATACATACATAGAGTCATACATATACGATTACTCTGACTCCGGCGTATAATACATATGTACGTATACGAATTTTAAATTATGGTGAATGCTTAAATGACGTGGCGGTGGTCGTCAACGTATACATTTGACGTAGTTCTCTTCCCAAGTACCAAGTACGGAGTATCGAGTAGGTATTCTTTACAACAAAATAACTAAAATGCAATGTTAAAGGTACATTCTGATTTCTGAGATAGTTTGGTATTATCAATAGTTAGTTCTATAAACTACCGTATTAAATATGAAAAACATAAAAATAGAAAAAAAAAACAATTACAGTGTTAAAAAATTCCATATTTAAACATGGATATCTATTTTATAAAAAAAAACAACAAAAATCATAATTCATTTTAATAATATTAAATTAATTAATTATTGTGAGTTTTAAATTGATAATTAATTAGATACATTTATGATTTGAGACAGATGAAAAATTTCCCACTTCTCGACCAAAGAATGGGAGAAGAATCCTCCGTACATTAGGGGTCTTCATGTTTAGCATGTCAATGTCAAAGGTTCTCGTATTTGATTATTGAGAGTCTTCATCCTTGATATGGTGAGATTTTTCCTCGTGTATTTGATATGTTAAGAGGTGTGGGGAGGTCTTCCCCAAACATGTTATTAGGACCCGCCACTGACTTGGCACCTTCAACACAGCAGAGGGGCCCTATAATCTCATAGGTGAGAATGTCCAGCTCAATTTCTCATAACTCTTTCGCGGAAGGAAAATGATCCATTCATAGCTCCCAACTCGTCGAAAAACACTCCCGGTAGCCCTAAATCTCTGATGCGGGATCCATGAAGCTCCAAAACTAACCGGGTTTAGACTGATGAAGACCCAATGGAGAAGAAAGAAAAGAGAAGTAAAAGACTAAAATGTCCTCATTATTTTAAGTATTAAAATTGTTTGGTAAGTTTTAGCCGGTAATTCGACCGGAGTGACTGAAATTGAATAGTTAAGTATTAATTGACAATTTTAAAACTCGTAGACGGCAATTAACATGTCCACAATAATCATATGATCAAAAGCAAAAGTTCCTCTTAACAAAATCAATAGTCTAATATTTTTAAATGTTGTATAGTAGTTTACATATAAATGTACATTCCTATTT